>JAHZNF010001089.1:0-11698 GCA_027744215.1 Troglopedetes dispersus
ATGCACATTAATGCTCCGTTCTCTTAAAGTATGACATTTTAGTTCCCACTTTCCATTACGTTTCGTGCTCTAAACTCTCCACTCGCTCTCCAGCATCCCATCTTTATCTTGTCGTAGAGGTGTATGTTGGTCTCATTTCACTATTAAGTGAATTATAGAAGAGCCATTTTGCTCTTCTCCATTAGGTTTATTTGCGCACGGAAGAGCTTTCCCTTAGTTGAGCAGCATCAATAAAATGATATTCCTGAAGCTGCCAAGCGTCAAGCTGATAAAGCAAACGCAAAAAGCAATTTCGTGTCTCATTCGCACAAAAGTAGGCAACCTAATTTGTAATAGTAAACAAATGGTGAGGTCTGGCTCTGCTGACACTAACGGAGACACAAAAAATAAAACTTCAATTTTTACTGTCCTGAAATGAATGTCAAATTACTATATTTTAGATGGCAGACATAATCTTATTTTGAAATTTTTGAAAAAATCATGAATGATGAGAGTGTTGAGTGGCTTCTCTACATTGAAGCTCTCGTTTAAAAAGTAAACGCTAGGATTTACTAGGTTTTCAATTTTTCAGTCGTGGGAAATCTCTTTGCCGTCTAAAATATTATGCGTGATCCATAATTATGACAATAAATTATGGAAGCAAATGGCGTGTGTAATAATGTTCTAGTTAGTAACTCAATCAATAAATAACTGAAAATTATGATATGCTTCAAATTAGCAAGGAAGCGAGAAAAAAGGGAAAACCTTGAGTGGAATTTTGCCATAACTCTTCTGTTATTTTCTTGGAATGCTTTACAATTCTTTTTTTTTATTTGAGCATTTTTCACTGCTGGTTTTTTAGAAAGATTGAATTTAATTAGTTTTTCCTGATTGATAGTTAACGAAAATATACTTGTACTCTGAGTGAGAAGCTTTGACCTGAATCTGATAATAAAGGTCACCATTTTTTATGTGAAACTATTTTCTGTGGAAAAATTTGCGTACTATGAGTACACTTCCCATATCCCATAATATCCTCCTGACTCTGATTTAAAGATTACACTGAAATGTTGGAGCATGTTGGTGGAAATTGGAAATTAAGGGAGCTCTGTATTTACAACTCGCTTATTTTATTGTTTCTTTTATCTGACTGGATGGCGCCAGTTATTTACAAAGGAAAGCAAAGTGATTCTTTTGTCATTCATTAATCAAAACGTGTCATTATTGCAGAATTGCATTTGTTTCGTTTCATCTCACTTCTTTTTTTCCGTGAAGACTGGATGGCGCCAGTTATTTACAAAGGAAAGCAAAGTGATTCTTTTGTCATTCATTAATCAAAACGTGTCATTATTGCAGAATTGCATTTGTTTCGTTTCATCTCACTTCTTTTTTCCGTGACGGATTAGGCTATTCGTACAAAAAAAACTGTTGACGATGTTTTATGTCCTCCGTCCTGCCTATTGCGTAGAACGAATTGCAACAAAGCGCAAATCTGCCGTGTTCTTGATTTTCTTGTGCATTTAAAAGTTGGAAACTAATGCAGACAGCCGCTGTCTGTGATTTAGTGGCACGACAACACTATACTTTCGCTTGCTTAGCTATCTTCTAATGCAGCATCATGGAAGTTGGAAGTGGAAGCATCTGTGGATCAAGTTTCGAAGACTTTAAAAGCTCTCATTAAGCACTTCAGCGCACCAGGCAAAAATAATGATATTGGTGTTCTGTAGACTTAGAATTAGGTGTATTTCGGATGCACAGATAAAGTGTTGTTCTTCAGTTTACTGCCTTACTTAACAGAAGTCATCTTCTTCTTCGTGCTTCTGCTTCTAGATAATAGAAAAATGGTTATCGTTTGTCGTCAACTCAATATAAATAAACACACTCTGTCTGTTTTGCGTAAAAAAAATTTAGGGAAGAGAAGGAATGAATGAATAAAATTGTAAATGAAACGAAACACGAGAAATTGCCACTGTTTTCTTTTTAAATAAACCCTCTCACTTTTGAAATCAAAGTTTTTTGTTGAAGTATAAAATGAGGAGAATTCTTGCGAAAATTCTGTGTAAATGTTGAGTTTCAAAGTGCAGCAGTGGTGTAGTAGCACACATGGAATGACTGCCCTGTCTTCTTCCTCACAGATACTTTTCCTGTTCCAAGCCTTAAGAAGGCGGAGACAGACCTCAGACATTTTATTCACTTTTTTACTTTTACGTACGTTTCATGTACTACTGACATTTTGCAAGTTTTTCCTCCGCACACAATCCACATCACAAGCTCATCAGAAACCAGAAAAAGACTTGTGCCAGAAGAGAAAGAATCTGATGGGAATAGGAGGAACTAATGTAGGTATAACAATCTAGGAACAAAATTATTGCAAACTATTGTGTGTTTTATTATAATGCATATGTGCGTTGTGTCGCTTGGATAGGTACCTTAGCACGTATGAAATCGCATTTCACGATTCCTGTTAATGAATGTATACGATTTTATAAAGTCCATATTATTCCTTCTATTTCCTTGCCGAAATCATACTCATTGTCAGGGAAAATGTAGAGGAACAAAGAAAAACGAGAAAATTATCTAAAAGTCTATAAGGTATTCGCAGAATTTCTTGTGGGAAGTTTGATATTAAACCGAATATAATGTAGGTATTTCAGTGTTTGAACATGAATGAAAGTTAAAAGACAACCGTAGAAGACCGACAGAGGCAATAAGAGTCATAATAATCTTGTGAACATACCTGTTCTTTGGAGCGCAGCAAGGAGTACATTTGTGTCTAAAAAAACTACATAGATATTATAGTACATTGCTTACAATTATTAGACGCGTAACAACATTGTGGTAATCAGTTTATAATATGTTGTAGCGTATAACGAATTTTTCAGTTCAGCTTTAAGTTCCAAACTAAACACTTTCTATTTTTGCATTCTCATGCCTCCTCCTTACTCCTTCATATGGCTGTCATGTAGTAATTTACGTCATTTATAAGGCATCTATGAGTAGGCATTATACATAGTTGTTACTCACGGTGAGAAGTTGAAATGCGTGGACTTGGCTTTGATTTGTTTATTTTTCTCTTGTCTCTCTGCCTGTAAGCTTTTGCTGTTTAATCAAGTCAAATAAAAACTAATGTTTTTATGGAGCTGTAATTTATAGTTTCGTTTATTTTATGTGTGACTTAAATTAACTAGAGTACGGTAGACGGAGTCACTCCGCTTCCATTGAAATTTTTGTGACTCACCTTATTCTTTCCATTTCGTTTAATGTGAAAAATCTGACGAGTTAGTTCTGGAAAATAAAAGGGACGATATTTTGGAGCCTCTAAAAATATAAAAGCGAATTCATTTTATTCATAGCCACACTGGTATCAGGTATGTCTACTATCTCCTCCGTTTGATCAACTTATATAAAATGAACATTTAAGTAAATAATGTGTACGTCAAATATTTTTGTTGAAAAAAAAGTGTTGCATAAACAAACATTAAGAGTCACACGTTGATGATGATTACGCTACGACGCACGGTGACGAAAGGTCATGGGTGAAAAATAATAAAAATGCCAGCGAATCATCACCAGTCTTCATGCGAATTGCAAGCCCACAGAACTGTGCAGGTATTAATGAAAATGAAATCACACAGGACGGATTGGTTTGATATAAGGAGTGGTGGAATGACGGGTTGGGCATCCTAGGAAAATTCTGTCCTGTTCTGTCGTAACCTTTGTGACAAAATGACACATCGTATGAATCACGTATAGAAGACTACCTAGAAGTCTTACCTTTTCCACGTGAACCGGAGTTAGGGATCTCTGATGCATTATTATTATATGAACTCGGAAAGGTGCAGCACTTTACAACAGGAAATTATGTGTTGGTAGGAACGCAAGGTTCTCGTCCTGATTGACCTTGAACGTTGCACAAGTTTTAAATTTAAGCAAAAAAAAATTTAAAAAGAGCGTGGTCGGTCAGTTCCATATTTAGCCAATGTGTCTTGCTCGCTGTTAAGTGGTGGTATTTAGTAGCGCATCTGCCGCAGATTGTTCTATCATCCAAAAAAGCAATATAAACTTGACATTCAAAAGGGGACGTTACATGGTTTGCATCATGATGGCATATGGTATCATGCTGGTAATGGGACCACACACAACATTACCACTTGGGAAACAGAAACAAATAGGCACATAAATAAATTGGTTGAGCAATGTAAATAATATATCTATGCGGAGAGCTCTGAAAAGTTCAGAATCTCTGCTATGGAATGTTTTCGTTTGATCATGAATGAGTGATGACAAGGGAAAAGGGAAAATGAAACTAAAGTGGGTTTTCCTCGGTATAGATATCTGTGCTATTTACATTGCAATTTGCACTATTTTCCTAAAATTGTCAAACGTACAGAAGTGAAGGGATTTTTCTTTTCATCATCTCATGGACCAAATAAAAAGAGAAGTTTGTGTGTGCTTATTGCTTACCTCAAGTAAGTAGGTTTTTTGTTCCTCGCAATAATATTTATCTTTGGACTTAAAAAAACAGTCGACGACGGCTGGCGTATTTACGTGTGGTGTATTTTTTATACTTTCCTCAAAGTAATGTGGTATGATGTCGCATGGCACGCTTGATGACACAATGTTGGGAAGCCAAAACGGACTAATAAAGGAGCCGTAGATATAATGTGACTGGTTGCCAGCTAGGAAGACGCCACTTTGTAAAAAAGGCAACCGATATTCTCACACTGGTTTACACCTTATAACTAATTTGTTGGCATACAGTGTTCCTTCCGGCTTTCTCGTAGAGTGCATAAAAGCTTACTTATCTGCAAAGTAAAGAAGGATTATGTTAAGAAAGAAGCTGACTGCCGGTTTTTTGTTTGCTTATAACATTACAAGCATACTGCATTCGCTCGCACATCTTCATGTGATTGAATATCATCATACAATACTGATGTCACATTTTTAGTGACACAATGTTGTTATGATAATGTTCATTTGTATGTATGTGTGTTACGTGCTTTCGTTGAAGATAAGCTGTAGAACCTTGTCACAAGCTCGCAACGTATAATATGTGTATTTTATTGGTACTGTTCGTTTTGGCATTGTTTATTGTGTGTGACTGTAGTGAAATTGGGGATGGGAACTCTTACAGAGTCAACTTTTTAAAAATGTCTCGAAGGAAATCTTGCTTGTCTTTGTTTTTCTAATGAAACGAAGGGGCAAAATAATTTATTATTATAATGGTAGGTCTTTGAACGTGTTATATCTTCAGGACAAATTATAAATATGAAGGCTATATGTATTTTTATCCAAGTGACATACTAATAAAAAAGTAAGAATAATGGAATGCAAAATGAAGTTTATCCACATGGCTTTTCCACTTATGCATAATGATCACGCTACTGTTGACTGTTGGGAAAAGTAGTTTTTGTTAAAGCAAAGATGTGCTGCTGCGGTACAAGGCTATGAAGGAAAAGAAGGGTGTCACAAGAAGTAAATATAGGTAAATTTAAGTATGTCCTATGATTGCGGCATAGTGCACCAAAAACTAGCTGGCTTGGCAGGTTGCGAGTTGTGAGAAGAATACGAAATTTTGTGATTTCTCTATACATTTATTGTAAGCAAAACATACTATAATCATATATTATTACTACATCGTCATAAAATTAGGAAAATTTCTTTATTTTATGGTTGACTTTGTGTAGCACCAGTGAGGTTGAGTTGCAAGCTGGTAGTTTCCTCTTCAAACCAGTATAGAATACAGAAATACTGCCATTGTTTCACTTTGCTTACGTAAAAACACTAACAAAATCTCGTTTTCTGGGAACGTTATCCATCAAAAGGAAATTCTTATGATGTGCAGTACAATTAACTGCGTATAAAGCTCAGAGCTAATTATTGTCAAATAACTGCACAAGGTTAGCCTTATTCTGGTTTCATAGTTCACAATAGTATTGGCTCAGAATATTTTCTCTTACAAATCATTGACTTCTCTCATGTGGTTGGAAAGAACAGGATGACATGTGACGACGACGACGACGCCGTTTTGACATAAACAAATGACACTGCATTGAATGAGCAGATTTGGGGAAGCTTCCATTTTTACCAGTTACTCCTTTGTTCTTTGAGTCATATATCACAGTTGCGCAAAGAAATTTTCCGGAAAATACACAGATCTATGTATCATGTCGATGTCAGTCACGCTACTCAGCACTACCTAAGTTCATATATATATTTAGATGAGCGACTAATTGACCTACAAAATATTATTTGTTTTTTTCGGTTGAAGACATTCGCCTCGCGATCTTCTGCTACTTGAAGCAATGCAATCAGTAGCACCAGCACACGTATTGAATTTAGAGAAGCGATAAGCGATTCACTGGAAAAAGTTTTTTTTCAGACTTCGTGTGCTAGCTAAAGCTGTGGAATGTGGAATTCCGTAAAAATCTCTGAGCCATCTAATCTACTTTGCATGTCGCGTGCTTTGTTTTCCAAATCAGGTATCACATGTCGTCAGTCTTATCAATGTCATCATCGTCAATCAACGCAAAAATTCCACCCGCTTTACATTATTAAGTCTTTGTGACCAATTGCTAATGAACCTTATTTTTTTAGTGATGGTGACTTTTCCTCCTTGATTATAGGAAGAAGGTTTAACTGAATGTGTTTATAAGTTTCAATATTTGCTTTGGTAAAAACACGCGCGCAAACTGAGCTTATTATATGAAGCAACACCACGCGGAGATTTGTCATTCATGTTTTGTTCAACGTTGCAAAGGAGTTGGGACATGACGACCTTGACAGTTGAGCACCGGACGTACTCATTGAAACCAATCATGGTATCTTTTCCACCAGCTGGACTATGAACTCTCTCGTTAGTATGCAGGAGTTTGTACGTGGGAGCCATAAAGTTTTTCCTGTAGAGATCGTTAAATATTAAATTAGCGTTCAAACGCAGACTATCCCGTGGTCGCGCAGATCCAGTTCAAATCGCAATTAGGTCGTCGTGATGCGATCGTGCTCCATTTCCTGCTGCACGCACTGTGTGTGTGAAATTTTTGCGCGTCTTAGCAGTCGTGTTCTAACATTGTTTATTAATTAAAACATTCACTGCGCAGAACAAGGAAGACAGATAATATATTTGATGTAGGTAATCATGGTTTACATGGCTCAATTTTTGCGTGCTAGAGCACAAATCAAGTCCATTAATTTTTATATTCACTGGAAAATTTTATTGTTTGATTGATGGACTTACAAAATTGTCCAATTCGCATTTGACTATATGTGACTGTAGCATGTAGCATTATCATTGTGACTGGACATGTGGCTTCTGGATGCGAATGAGATTAGGTAAATGAGACTTTTCAGACTAATCATGCACATTATCATCGTCATTTCATTGCGTGTTGGGTCAACGCGTTTAATAACCTCCAGCAGCACAGTCGTGCACCGCCAGACATGACTGTAAATCACAGAAACTTTATTATTCTATTTTTAGAATGAAGTTATTTCTATCTGAAAGATTAAAAACGTTTACGACGAAATTCTGCTATTTTAAATGCCCTCTTTGTGAATTGGATTGGATATGAACAGATACGGTGTAAAATTAGTTGAAGGAAATTTAGGATTTATAGTGTTTATTTCCATTGTAATATTTTGCAGTTATATAAACTGACAGGGGATTTGTAACGAGAAATAAAATATAGTACCACGCAATTCAGTTATCTGGTTTTACATTTTGCAACATAGGTATATATTATGTGAACGAACAGGCTGAGGACCACTCAGAGTCATCCGTCAGTCATCTGTACAATAACTTACAGCAACTTCAAATCAGAATCAGGTGATGGTGATGGCAATGAGAATATTATAGTTTCCTATTTATGATCTCTAAACTTTGCAGCTAAACTTATATACTCATAGATTCTACTTTTGCATAACGATCTTTCTGCCTGAATCATGTGAAGGGTTGTATTTGGTATTTATAGAATTATGTGGAACTTGACAGATGAGATTCTGATTTACGACAGATAAGATGATGTGATACATTTTCATGTAAAACCTCCGACGCCTTTCGTCTTGGAAAAAAAGACGATAAGGATTGAAAGTGGGAATGGCTATGTAGCAATTCCATGTAAATACACTTGTTACGTGACTAGATATTTCATCTTATTCACATTTTTATTTTTTCAAAAATTCTAAAAGGCATGATATAAGCTCTTGTTTGAGGTAACATGTGCCTGGGGTATTCAAATTTGTGGACTTTGACATAACACTTTTTGTTTTTCAGTTGAAATTGTGGCAAATTGTCTGATGATTACAAGTGGTTTTTTTTATCAATTCAGACTTGTATTTAAAATGCAATGACGTTGCAACTTTCATTGGCTTCGACAGTGGGATTCGGCTTGTCATGGAAAATGCGTATTATGTAGGTATTATGTAATTCTGATTGACATAATATTGGCTTTCAGTGAAGGCTGATCGTTCATCCTAATCCTGCTTCGGGCCAACCTGTGTTTTTTAGTATTACACAGAAATTGAACAATGGACATTTCCATTTCCAGAATTTTCCAGTTCGCAGCAGCGATTAGATATAATCTGGAAACGCATGAAAAGATTATCACTGCATTCGAATTTTTTTTAGCTATCTGTGGTACCGACATGTACCAAAAATTCGTATCTTGTAGGCAAATAGGGTATTTTTTGTTTGTAAGATAATGAGATTGAAGAAGCGTTGTTGACATAATTATTATTTTCAAAATTCAGTCAGCACATCCCATATTCATTCATCAGGCTTCCAACGTGTCGAGAATTTGTCTGCCATTTAAAAAGGAATTTATAATTTATCAGGTATGACAAACATATTTTTTTCTTTGCAAAATAGAACGAAAATAATTTATCATTCACTTATTCAACTATTTGCAATTGTACTGGGACATGAAAAGCACAATTTTTGGGAATGTAAAAATAACCAGAAAAATTATTAATAATCCAAAGGAATTTGAAGCAGTTTCACGATTACCATTTCGTGAGTTATGCGAACACATCCGTCCACAATTTGCAATCGCGTACGTCATTCGTTCCTGCATATTTTATTTTTTTACAGAAGAATTGTTAGCAACTTTTTCATTGCGTCACATCCTTTGTATTTGTGTTCAGCTCTATTGACGGTGATTTATGCGGTTTCAATGTCAAACTGACAATCCTCGCAATTTATTGTTCTGCTGTATTTATAAATTAATTTCTTATCATTTTTATGATCAACTACCGAATTATTGGTCATTTCCTGTTCATTGTTGGATTTCTGGTTGTTACATGTGATGCATGATAGTATCATTTCGACGTAATACTCAACAATGGTGACATAACACCAAACAATAACGCGGACACAACAGTTCTACTCATCATTAAAAAAAACTAACCATCACGCACTTCTATTGGTGGGAGATAGTATTATTCATAAGCTCTGGTCAAAACATTTTCAAGGCAACATGAAATGAGAGGTAGATTTCGTTGCACAACTCATGCAAGAGAATATATATTTTTTAATTAGAGAACACGTGGGCATAGATCCAGAAGTATAACTAAATTAGCATACAAAATTATTAAGAAGACGATATTAGGTGCTTAAATGAAAACCGCAGGCCTTGTGTCATCCTTTCCCTCCCATAAAATACCGCCACACCCCGCCTGGCTCATAAAATGCTCCACCAAATAGCCACCGGAACAAGCCTGGAGGTGGATCTTTCGCTAAATATAGACTTAAGCAGTATTCGACAAGCCCTGTGAGAACAGCACACCATCCCACAGCAATGATGCGATCATACGAGGTGTGCTCCTCACTTTCCACTGTGTAGAAGGTCCAAAAGTAGCCAGTAAGGAGGGCTGCAAATGTGTCATCGAAGAGAGGCACGTAAGGTGACATGATGCTGGAACCTCTGTGGAAGAGCAGTTTCCGAGCCCAGTAGTAAATCATTCTCGAGAATGTGTGGGTAAATGCGCCGAATCCAGCGCGGTAGAGCACCTGGACAGTAATGATAACCAATTCGCCCATCCATCGGATCGATCGGTGGAGATAAATTCCTTCGTCAAGAAAGCGAAAGTAGAAGCGTGTCGGCCACCAAGCCAGGATCTTGCGCGGGTAGTAAATGTCATTATAGTACGTTCCAACAATTAAACTACAAATGGCTCCAGCGAGAAACGATGCGATGTCGATGTCGTATCCCAGTTCCACGTCTGGCAACAGTTCCACGTCTGGCAGATGCACATACCGAAATATTCCATAGAGTCCCTCATGACCCGTGTCCTCCATTTTTGGGGAGAAGTGTAGAGCTTCCTTGAAATCACTCTGAAGTATCTCGAAAGTCTCGCTAGCGTGAAAGCTGGACGCTTGATAGTGGTGCTGAGTTGGAAGCATGGGTGGAACAGGGATTACGTACCAGGGAAACCCACCCGCAGCAACCTTCTTCCCGACAGCTTCAATGCCACCTGGACTTGAAAGATCTTCCAGATTCTGTTCCGCATGAACCAATTGGAAGATCCATTTAAAGTAGCTCGCCATCCTTGAGAAAAGTAACCACAACTGGACTTGTCTAATTCGCTCGTAGCTAGCTGAGATTTCAGACAAGCTTGCAAGCAGTCTCTTTTTTTCCTGATTTTTTTTATCTCATTCATTTGTGAAAAAGGAATGCCAAGCGCACAGAGGCATTATGTGTCATGTAAAACAGGAGTATTGCCTGTCGCTGACGTTTACTGTTACCAATGGTAAGTAAAATGTCGTGCCTCAATAATGAAATGCCTGAGAGGTAAAAAAAATCGACAGAAGGCGACAAGTTTGCATTACCAACCTAGTCATTATTAATGGTTCGTCCGACGATGTGATAATCAGCGGTGATTATGTGATATGCTAGGTAATTAGAAGTTTTCTTTCATTATTTTTTTGTGACTTTGTGCCGGTCAATCACTCACATTTTATCGTTCACCAGACAGATATGTAGATGTTTTTCAATTGGGGTTAAAACGAACATTGCTTGCAGGCAGTGCATCTTTTTTGTGCAATGTCAACTTTCTTCTTCTTCTTCTGTCTTTTCTTGTGCATGGGCAGTGGTACCATGAGATTTCGAGCTATTACATGTAGGCCTAGCTATGACTGTTATGAATGAGGCATTCCCGTCCTGCCTCTGTTCCTTTTATTCATCTATTTTTTGTTGTTGTCAGTCTGTCGCCTTCCTGCTTCACAAACAAGATGAAGTGCAGAACCTGCGATAGCCACTTTTTCGCCTACTTGTAGAAGTATACATTAAACATACAAACTGGTCCGGTCCGTACAATTCCCTTCACGACGACTCGATTGGTTTCTGTCTTGTTGGACTGTGGAGATTGGATTGAGGTTTGAAGACAAAAAAAAATCCTGCTCCATCCAATAAACCAACTGTATTTGAACGATAATAAAGATGAAGGCTTTTTTAATCCACTCAATCAAAAAGAAACGTCGAAAACGCTACTATAGTATATCGTGTCAACAACAAAATACAGAATTGTATGGACTTTTTTAGCAGCAATGGTTCTTTAAATGTAATATAATGTTGTGGAGACGTCTGTATTTATATGATACAAAGTGAACGTGGTACTATCTATTCATGTGAGCCTTTGCTAGTAGATGATGATGATAGCGATGAAAATATAACAGTATAGCAGTAATGATGACAATAAAAAAAGGAATAACAAACAGAAAAAA
>JAHZNF010001090.1:0-11886 GCA_027744215.1 Troglopedetes dispersus
ACCCTTCCCTTTTATATTCTCAAATTGTTGTGGTTGATCCGATGTGGAAAAAATCGGTAAGGCATGGAACAGAAATTGAATGAATAATTTTGTAACCTTTTTTCCATTTTATAATAATTACGTAATTATCAGTCCACCATTACCCCATGTCTAATAAACATATATGTCGAAATGAACTAATATCACATTACTAAAAACCCACTATTGTGCGTAACTTGATATAAAAGATATTGCGGGCATCAGGTAGGATTAAAGTGAAATAAAAAATCTCATTTCGGAAAGCTATGGGTTTAAACCAAGAGTAGTTTTTTTTTAGCTTATCTGCATCTTTCTGTCTCTCTCAATATTAACATTATGCATATCGGTTGACATTTAGTCCTTCATTAAGGAGTCCAAGTTCTGAGTTATATTTAAAGAGGTGCTTACAGATATTTCTGAGATGGAATGCTCTAGGCATGGTATAGCAGGTGCATGAATCTCGAAGCGGAATTTGGTTTGGAAATTCCATCTCAAAACTCCAAACAAACATTCATGGTCCAATTATGTTGCAAAACACCAGTCGAAAACCCAAAATCCCACAATTGGTAAGTAGTTTCAGTGTTACTTGAGGTGGAGATAAAAGTTTGGCAACATGTCTATGAACCTTTGTGGTTTCTTTAATAAACATTACATCTTAAATTCACTAGTACCTTTCCATAATACTCAGTAGGTTTAATGTATTGGAAGAGAAACTAAGAAAGAAACAGAGGCTCTCTCTCTCTCTTATCCCAAATAAATCATAAAAACTCCATACACTGGTCGTTAAAGCACATGCACCCAATGCCCATAAATAGTGTGGTTCTGCTGTCCTGAAACTAATAGAGATTAATGTATAATGAATGTCGGATCGAAGTTTTATAATATGTGAATGCAGATGAAACGCGTTTGTAAACTTGACAAAAAACGAAGGAATCCCATTCTTGCTTGGTTGTTCAGTCAGATTAAATACTCATTTTCTCTCTCGTCATAGATGCATCTGCATTATTGGTTTTCATATGAGCACAAGATGAGCAACACATCAGTTCATTCAGCAAAAGGCAAGTTTAGCAAAAAAAAAATGAAACTACTCGTTTGTAGTGACAAGTTAGGAAAAGAACAAGAGTAACAACAGAGCATATGAACACACGTTATCGAAATTGAACTAACGCAGTCATGGCATGGCCATGTATGCTGATGATTTTTTGTTGATTGTGGATATATTGCGTGAAGGCGAATAGCCGAAGAGGAAACTAGTGAAAAATACGCACAGACATAGAGGCAATGTATAAGCATGCTTGCACTTTTGTTGCATCCTGCCAATGCCAAGCACATTCTTCTTGTGACTGCTCACATCAACAGGGAGAAAAAGTTTATTGCAAGGATCGTTCAATTGCGTTTCTTATATTTTACTTTTTTTTATCACAACAAACCTCGTTCTATAATTTTCAAAACAAAATTAAAATAATATTTTGTCCTCCAGTTTTTATTGTTTGACGCGTGTAAAATTTTACGGGAAATCATTCTCAGGGAATGTCATTATGACTTGTGAAAGGAAATTGTGAATAATTTCAATTTAAACTGAAAACAAAATCTGAACTTTATACTTCGTGCAAAAGTTTCAAGAGAAATCCTCATGTCTGTTTTATGACAGTTGTGAAATTCAGTTATAATCACTCATTCAATTCACTAATTAAATTTCCACGTTATAATTCATTGGCGTTTTTTAAGCAATCAGGTAAGGAATTTTTTTGTCAGTAAAATCTTTCTATTGTCAATAAGAAAAACGTTTATGTCTGAGCCTCAAGTTAATAACCTCAAGACGGGATTGGAAACAATTTTTAAAATAGGGGGCACAACGTTTTGGGTATATTTGTCTGAGAGGTTATCAAGAATTGCACTGTGTCATATTGGGCCTGCTAGCACTTGCTGATTGATAATAACCGTATGGAGNATATTTGTCTGAGAGGTTATCAAGAATTGCACTGTGTCATATTGGGCCTGCTAGCACTTGCTGATTGATAATAACCGTATGGAGATTTGGAGATATATCGTACTCGCATGAGTCCGTGTTAAAGTGAATTAAGAAAATTATAGGTATCGTGACATATGTGCGCACATTGTGCTCGTGATAAAATTCATGTTTAGATAGACAGTGAGTGACACGTATATAGCTCTTATCGAGCTTAATTCAATGACGCGAAAGGCAAATGTAAACACTGCCATAATTATTTCCACAAGAAAGATTTATCATGACGCACTCTGCATTCCGTCAAGAAAGGGAGGTCACATGTCAACTTTCATAGAATTACGCTCACAAACATTGCAAAATCGATTGACAGCCGTGAGTTCTGCTCTGACATTTCACTTCCCGCAAAGTATTTCACAGCATTATTGATTACAGTTCTGGATGGTTTTCAAGAAAGGAAAACATCATTAAGTTGTATTGACCAACTCTGTTTACGTATAGTTGTCAATTATCACCCAAGAGAAAAGAAGTTTGCATTGTGTCCTTTCTCATTCTCGTTTCATTAGGCAAGTGAGGAACACACCAACTAATGATTATATCATGACGTACATTATGTACACTACAAATCTGCACTACCACGTACTCTTCTACTGAGAGACTATCTGATGCTTTGGACGAGACTGTTCCCGGTTCTATAAGGTAGTTCACCCCTGACCCAAAAACGCGTGAACACAAAAATTCCCTTTATGTAAGAATCCAACCATTCCATGGCTTTTCGGATCGATGGAAATTTGGGTCAACAAACGAAACGACAACTTGAGGTTAAATTGTAACGGTTATTAGTATTTGGAAAAAGGTAGATTGACTGACGTAATCAAATTATTGCATGCCGGCCTGTTGCCATTACATTACAGCTTGGCGACAAGGACCATGGATGGTCACCTAAAATTGTCTTGTTCTCTTTAGTGTCCAACCGTATGTATATGCCTATTTCAAGAGGGAGCCAATTCCATTTTATGTTGCTTGGAAGGTCGTTGCTCTAGTTTTCATTTTCATTTACTAAATTTACTGCCCGCCAGTCATGGTTTCGATCGCTTTGAGCAAGGTTACACAAGCAATTTGTGCTCCCCGAAGTACATTTAGCTGGAGATGACAAGAAGTTACGATTTGCCGGTATGATAAAGTGAGAATACTAATAAATGTTCTTATTCACTAATACGCCAAAAGTTGCTGTACAATGAAACTATGGTTTAAATGTTAAGAAAGTTTTCCACGAATAGCAAAAGGGTTAAATATTAATCTGTAAACATTCTGCAACCCATTCATATCCGATTCAACATGCCAGTCAGAGTAGTGCAGTTGCTGCTGCTGCTCCCTAGTCCATGGCTGGATTTTAGGATTAGCTAAATGTCCATCCAAATCAACGTCTTTTGGTTTAATCTACTTATCGGAGCGCTGTTTCGATGAAAGAAAAAATAAACATTGCTGTCAACGCAGCAAGCTATAAAATCTTCTGCTGAGCAAACAGACAGCGATTAAAGAGCAAAGCTTCTGAGCATGCAATGGAGCTTCGTGTGCGATCCAATTCTATCAATAGTTACCACACCTTAATAGGATTTAGAAAGAATTCAGGAGTTACTGGAGTGGCGGAATTCCACTTGAAACAGCTTTCCTTCATGCTCCACTAGGTATAAACAAAATCATAAAAATGTAATACTATTAAGTTTGCACTCACGACCCACCAGAAAGATGATGATGTCATGCTGAGAACAGTAAAGTACAGAAAGTGATACTTAACTTTTCGCCTTTTATAATGCACAGACCTTTTTGCAAAGGAAAAGTTGAGGATAATGTGCACAATATGAACGATTTAGTTTTATGGCTCCAAAAAAATGTAGCTGGATTATCTTGTCGTCCAGTTTGCAAATATGAGCCTCCAATGCGTGGCTGAAAAGTCAGTTAATCATGTTTGCTACGTGTACACATGAACGATAAAAAGTAAACGATGTTTCATTCTACATTATTCACACCACCACTACAAAAGTTGAAGGTATTGTACCATTACGAGGCCTAAGCAGGGCGAGAATTTTGTTTCACTGCATCGTCACATGGACATATGTAGTTGAGCACGAGCCTGGTCCTGGTCGTAGAAGCAAAAAAAAGGTCTATGAATGCTGCAAAAGTGTCCTTTCCTTTTTTCGCATGCAAATATTGTACCTAAAGTAGCTCAGGGTTATGTGCTACTTGCCTTCCTTGAGCTCGTACATTGCACCATATTGTTCATTGATTGTTGCACTTATAAATTAAATTCATTGCTCTATCCGCCCCAATTCTTTAACATTTTTCTATGCAGTCGTGGTCTTACATGTTTTTCCAGTGTTGTAAGGTAGGAATTATACCTAAAACGCTTTAGGGTAAACAAGATTTTAAAAAAATATCAAACATAGGAAGATCACAAAATTGAATTAGAAAACTAGCATTAACCAGTTGTTTCAAACCTTTTACATATTATGATTACGTGTGTTTAAGCTGTTGCAAGTAGAATTATAATCAATCAAATGCAGTCGTGGTTTTACATGTTTTTCCAGGATAAGGCAAGTGTTGTAAGGTAGGAAGTATACCTAAAACGCTTTAGGGTATAAAACAAGATTTAAAAAATATCAAACATAGGAAGAACACAAAATTGAATTAGAAAACTAGCATTAACCAGTTGTTTCAAACCCACATATGATTACGTGTGTTTAAGCTGTTGTAAGTAGAATTATAATCAATCAGAGTGGCACGGTAAAAGGAAAATACCTTAAAAACTGAGGGATTTCGTTTCGCTATGACTTTTGCCCGAAGGTGTCTGCATTTTCCAAGTACCCAGGTAGGCAACTCACGATGTAGGAGTCCTTAATTCAGTAAAAGGGTTTTGCATAGTTTTTACATGTTGCGCTCCTATTTTATTTTTCAACTTGGGAATTAAGATGTGGTTTTCATCTCCTAAATGGGAGTCTTGTTTACGTGTGCAACCATTCCCATTCTATTTTTGTTTTAGACGTGCTGTGGAATACTTGAGTAAGCACTTCCCTCCCACAAATAACAGTTGCCTTGCTATTTTGATAACCTTTCCTGTTTACCAGTTCTTCCAGTGGAGTCTGCGTTGTTGCTATTTTTAGCCGCGTGCTTAGAGCATACCAGTCATTATTGTTTTAGTGTAAAAATGGAGTTATTTATGGGGTTTCATTTCCTCCATTTCCGCACATTCCCAGAATTCCATTTCGACTCCAGCAGACATTTTCCATTCATTTATTTTCCAAAAGTAAGAATATATCGGAAACCCATTCCAAGCAAGCACTCCACTTTCAGCAAACCCATTTCGAATAAATATCAGTTCCGTTATCGTTACCATTACTTATTCAGGTAGGTATACAAGAAGGCATTGGGTGGTAAGATAGCGTAGTAAATTTACATGTGAATCTAAAAATATCCAGTCATTCAAGGCAGTCGGATTTTGCACGAACAGGCGTTTCCCTTTAAAACGTGCAGAAATAAACCGGGGCGAATGGATCCTTGTCCTTGGTCAAGTCCATAAGCAAAGTGCATGTTGTGTATATGGACCGTTTTTTTCGTACATTTCTTTTCTCGGAAAGACTATCTAACACTCCATATATGCTTCTAAGTTCTTGCAACTACGCAGCAGTCAATGAGAATCGAGGGCAATGAAAAGCATAGTGAAAGCTGCGACCGGTACATGTGCTTCCAGCACAGACACCCA
The DNA here is from genome assembly GCA_027744215.1 of Troglopedetes dispersus. Lineage (NCBI taxonomy): Eukaryota > Metazoa > Arthropoda > Collembola > Entomobryomorpha > Paronellidae > Troglopedetes > Troglopedetes dispersus. The sequence continues at coordinate 5,745 of JAHZNF010001090.1, forward strand.
TGGACTTGCCAATTTCCTTTCTTTCATCGACAATATTTCCAATTCAAGCCCAGCCTGCGAGAATAAATTTGAGAACGAAATAAAAAGTAAAAGGCTTAAGTTTACATCATCACGTCAGAGCTGAGGGAAGACAACAGGAAATCAAATAATTCTGCCTGGCCAATTTGGGGAAGAAAAGAGCTCCGAGTCTGTTTCACTGGATATGGCATCGCTGTTGCTCTACTTATCTCTTTGCTTTGTTCCACTTTGTGGAAGAACGCAGGCTCCCATTTCGCCAGGATCTTTTGGCCTACGTGACGAAGTTATTGTATGTAGGTATTACACGATATGAACACAATCGTGAATGCTATGCACATCCTTCCTTCTTCTTCTTATATGACACTATAACAATTTTTAACCGGAGAGATATGACGAAAGCGTACAAAGAAGTCGAAATTGCTATACTGGAATGCACTGGTGTGTGGGTTGGAAGCAGAGTGATGGGTCGTGTCCTCTCAAACCTTTCGCAGGCAAGCCAAGCGAGAGTGTATAATATATGTACATTATTGTGTTATCTTCTTGTTAATATGTACTTACAAGCAAAAGGCATAATAGGTGTAATTGTGGACATTTCTCTTCACTGGAGTGAGAATTGAAAAAGAAAGTGCGCTGTGGGATCCTCACGCGATGATGCCTTTTATTCATGTAGAAAAGCGTGGTTTGGGTTGTGTTGGTAATGGTTGTTTCCATTTCATTTCAATTGGAAGGGAATTGTGGACAAAAACAGGGAGGATTACGTCATCCCACAGCCCCTCTCTGCGGCATTCATTCTATTAAGTGAGAGGGCAAAATTTAACGTTTCGAACTATGTGGTTGAAAATAACGTGAGGTGTGTTTTTGGCACTATCAACCATTCGGTGGGTATCCTTATAGGTGCCTTACATAGGTGGAATTTCGTAAGTACACCGGCCATATTCAACTCATGCAGACTATTAAATATGTATATCAAGTTGACGCTTTCTAACTTGCTGCGCAGTAGAACGTCCCTTTGCTCTGTGGCATTTTGGACGCACTAGATTACGTGTCCTGAAACAACTAAGAAAGTCTGAACATGTTCGGCACTATCAAGATATTATGTTCGCTATGACATTATGGTCTGCCAGTATATGGGGTTAACTAAAACGCATGCTGTTTTCAGTTTAAAGCTCAAGGCTCCAATTTTGGAGCCAAGCATGGTAGATTGCTGTTTGCCCGTGTCCTGGTTTTTTTTGCAAAAGTAATGCGATATGGTTGTCTTCCTCTTTCCTCCTACGGGGTTTCTGCAGGAGCCAAATCGGGAAGATTCCCGAAGTAAGAAAAAACTTAGAAGTTTGTTTTGGACTCCTTTTCCGCTCTCACCCGATCTACGTCTTTCATTTCTACTCTCTTCAATGGTTTTGCAATCTCAATTCCAAAAGTGAGATTTATTCGTTTTGGTAGATCGGTTATGCAAGCGTGGGCAGGCATCCTGTAACATGTAACGTTATGAATGTAAATACTTCCGTTTCTTCTTTCTAAACCACGGTAGAAAGCCGCTTTAATTAACTGCGTTCCAACATTTAGGTTTTCACGAGTTGGATGGCCCGCTAGGTGTTGTAGTCATGATGGTCTGTCTCCCTTGTGGTGTCTTATTTTTTCATTAAAAAAAATCTGCCGTGATATTAGTTGTCAGAGACTACCTTGTTTATATGTACATGTGGCCTCAGTAATACTGAATAATGCATGTATAAATGTATTAAATTATTCAGGAAGGTTGTGTGAATACTGAAAACCCACAAAGTTTTACGGAAAATATTTTTGTGTAGTTTCGTCTCGGGAATTGTATAATTTGGCCTGTAAGATTTTCTACTAAAACTCTATAACGTTGGCTTCTATTAGTATAAGGCTGTGCGTGTGCTGATGTCAGCAGATGTGTGGAATAACCTCTCTCCATCATATAACCTCCTATAACGCGTATGTTCCTTTGGACTTAAACACCTAGATTTTATAGTGTTTATGTGTGCTCGTGATCCACAACGTCTCGAACGCTGGAAGCGAATAAACACATAAAAATGTTGTTATGATTCGGCGGATGTAAGCATACCGGGCATACTTGGTCCCGTGTATTTTCCTCGGCAAGACGAGTAAAAAATCGATACAAGTGAACGAACCAAGAGTAGGTGAAAAGACTACTAGCTTTGGCATAGCTGGGCTAGGCTAGGCTCGAACTGAAAAGTACGAGTGTTGGAGTTTACCAGGCCGAGAATAAATATTAGAAAGGCGCTCTCCTTCTCCGTCGGAAGAGCGAGCGAGGGATACTTTGTGTCGTCGTAGTGGAAATTGCTCGTAGTAGAGTCCTCCTAGCAATTTTCGTTTTTTTTACTACCTTTCCATTTAGTCGTCTCCATTTATTTTCGTCAGCTATCCTGCAATCCTTCTCCACAAGCTCACACCACGACCACGGCACACCATTCCACTTACTGAAGCAACTCAACTGAGACAAGATTACTACAGAGGCACTCCTCTCATCTTTTCGTCACTTGCCAGCAACATCACCGTTGTTCGTGCATGTCTGTGTTTCTCTCTCAATCATTCGCTTTCGCTAGACACAACGGAACGCATATTGGCACACTACTGCTGCGAAGAGAGAGAACCGTTTTGGGTTTAACTACTTTGGGATAAATAAAATGTATATTGTTTTGGAGGTGTGTACACTATACCTATACGCGTGAGCGACTTTTTTTATTGGGTCTCTATCGGTTGCGGTGATTATTAAATATTGCAAAGCACTTTTAGTGAGCACGAGATATTATGCAAGCTCCGTTACAAGCAGGGACAAAGCGAGAGTGAAGAAAGGGGAAAAAGTAAACAGTCGGAGAGAAGAAATCAAGGCGTGCAATAGCAAAAGAGTAGCAGGGCACGTGCCATCTAAACAAGTATAGTATAGTAGTGGTGGTTGAAACTGGTTTCCATTTTACATGTGTGCAAAAAAAAAACAGAAAAAACTCTGGCTCTTGTTATTGTCTTTTTTTCGGTGGTGGTGAAAGTGTGTTGAGGTTAGTCTCGTAATTTTTTAAAAGAAAGACGACACATTAGGAACGGTGATTTTTTTGGTGATTATTCGTGTGTTTTACCAGAACAAAATCAGAACAGAAAAGGCTTTTGGTTTTTAATGGTTGCGTTAATAGAGTGACCATGATGGTGCAGTAGTCAGAAATAACATTTGTTTTGGTTATCTGCAAAATCTCATTCTTTGTCGTTGGCTCACGTACATGAATTGAGCACGGACGAATACACATTAATTCTTTTCTCGACTTGAGTTTGTTTGAGTGAGTGAATAAATCCACGTTGGTCTTCCTAATGCAAGTCGACGATTGGGAACGTATGCATTCGGAGGTAAAAAAGAAACATCAATAACTGGCCTTTCTGTTAAATAATAATCGATTCTGTCTCATTACTTTTTCATTGATATTGTGATCCAGAAAGCTATTACATACACTTTCGATTGAAAATTGATTTGAATGGTAGTTGCTCCATATTTTTTCAAGGCTACTACCTTCTGAAAACTGCCTTAAAATTATGTTTGCAATTTCCCTATACATTACAACCAAAGTTTTCAAGGCACGACATTATAGACACAAACCTTATAATTATTGTTTTTCCTTCAAGAGAAAACATGAGGAAAGGCATAAAACATTTATGTAATGCCTGCTTTTTTACCTGCACATTTATCATTTTCGTTTATTTTTGTTTTTCGCAAAACGACCAAATTACTACATGTCACATTTTCATCTGATGGTATATTCAGTGTTTTCCTGGCATCCATTTTATAAAGAGAGAAGTCGGAGAATAATTAAAATTGACACATTTATGTTAGATTATTGTGCATATAACATGTACTAATTTAGCTTACGTGTGGTTACTTGCTTCAGCCATAAATTCTTTACCAGTTCACATGAATCGATATTATTCTTTTTATCTAAAAAATATTTTATAGATCAAAGCCATCTGAAAAGTGTACATACATATAATCGAAAAAGGAATTGCTTTCAAGCAACGCTCTGCTTGGAAAGTATTTTCACGTGGTGTGGGATTAAATTTGGAGTAAGTGCTCCAAGCCACAAACCGACACGCTCTGTTTCCTCTGTTTTAAGTGATCATTCATTGATTCTGTTATGTAGCAGCATTCTATAGATACATTGTGTGAGCGTCGAGTGTGGAGTTTCATATTTCTCCAGAAATCTATCTGGTTTAAATTACCATGCTTTCATTCATTCTGATGAGGCTTTGTGTGAAATTGGGTTAGACCTACTGGGAGAACTCTGAATAGATACCTGAAGGAATGAGTACCAACTATAATTAGGATAAAGAGAGTTAAGTTCAACGAGTTTACTACACAATTCTTTCATTATCTCATGCCTATAAAAATCTTTTGTGCTTTAGCATATACATATGCAATATATGTTAACCGATCAGAGAGAACAAGAAAGGAAATGATAGGCAAGATTAGAGGATAAATTAATTCTTTGCAAAATGTCTTCATTGGCAGTAGAGATTTCGTTCGATCCCATGATTCAGTAAAAAGGAAAGTGCTTCCGTTTGCATTTAAGTTAGGGATTGGAAAAGAGTTGAAGTAAAGTTGGCACGCAATGATGCAGGCTACTCTGTACCACATTCACAACTGAATAGGTGGTTTATTTTATGGTTTGCTTTATGCTCTTTCATCGAGGTAGAATTATACCAAGGAAAGTATGGTTTCCATTCCATTCCCACTAGTCGAACTGAGTGCATATTTGATATTTTTATATTAAACATGAGGATGGGGCTATATGATGCTTTAATGTTTTGTCAATATTTTCAATTTGTTATTTACAGAGGTTCTGATGAGTAGTTGAGTGTCCTTCGGAGGGTACCAATGATTTCACTAAGACTTGTATCCACACATTTTCTGAAGCAGCCCTAAAATATCTGGTAAGAATTAATTTTAGTTATTATTCTCTCGCGTGTTGTAACAAATTTTTATGCAAAATTGAAATACATTAAACATTGCATCATGTCCATAATAAAATTTTTACACTTCCGTGCTTTTAACGCGGCCATTACCAGTTCCTTGTTTCACTTGTTACATAAATATAAAGTCACTCCTGTCCGCTTTTATACCTTGGAAGTCGTTCTGCACGCATCCAGGCGGACAAAACCTTCCATTAAACTTGATAAATATGTTTTCTATTTGGGATTATTTGGGATCTGCTGTTCATTAGTTGGGCACTGTTTGCTTATTTCCAGTTCCGTGAGAAAACCGGAAAATCTACAGTACCGCTGTATAAGTAGAGGAAACACGTCAGCCGTGTAGTTAGCAACTACATAATTTCGAATTAAGATCTGTTACCTGTGTCATCATCGTTGTCAACCTACCCAGTATTGTGTGTGCTTTACACTCCTTCGTCAACCTTATTATTAGTACTACGAGGCATAAGTTTTAAATGTAACTGGAACAAAAGGAGTCGCGGATAAACAAGATGTTTAAGTTCCGAAACAAGCCAGCCGGCATATGCTCATCGGTCGCGCCCGAGCTCGACATCCTCAGTGACTCTGTGGAAACCGCGGTTGACGGTGCAGCCAGCGGTACCAGACGCTTGGAACGGGAGGGGGCTGGGCAGGTGAGATAAGAAAACTAATGAATCATTATTCCTTTCTGGTTGTCATTGATAACATGATATCCTCACAAAAGCCAAACAACTGCTCTTCAAAGAGTGTATTTAAGTAATTAGCAGTGTGACATATATGACACATTATTATTCTATTTAGTGAGTAATCATTATGGTATAAACTAGAGAAGCTGGAAGCATGGTCCCGTTAATCGCCCCGTGTCTATTGCGAATCATTGAATTTGACGATTAGATAAAAGAATTTTGCCAGTCACTCATCCATTATGCAATGGACTCTTAGTTTACTTTGCGAATAATTCATGAACAGTTTGTCACTCACTCACTCACTCACATACCAATAAAGAATAACAAACAAGCCCGAAAATATATTACAATATAATGATGCGCAGTTTCACGTTTTCAGTAAATATGATATCTAAGGCGAAACATTCGCCCAACTTTTTTTTATGAAACCACACCATGAAAAAACAAATTCC
>JAHZNF010001091.1:0-11229 GCA_027744215.1 Troglopedetes dispersus
ATCACCCTTTGCAGGACAGCCCGTAAATTATTTATTGATGGAAGGACCGCCATAATGGCGTCTCCCCATGAAATACAATTCCCAACCTAAAATTACCCTATCCCGGGCGTGAAACTCATTTTTGCTGTCCTGCGAACTGACTTCACGATAACCACAATGTACACTTTGCCAAATTCTGAGGAACAACAAAAGAACGCCACAAAGGGTCTACATATTAGGACACTACTCAACTAAACAAAAATTCCATAATGTCAGAGGGAAATTGAGTTGTTTTTCGTTGCGTAATCAATTTAATCTATGTAGCCCTTTTTTGCTAGTCCAATTTTTTTTACAGAATCTTTAGCTGAGAAAAATAATCTAGTTCCCTAAAATAAATGGCCACAAATTGCTAAGTCGAGCTAGCTTCAAGTGGGCTGACGCGCACCCCTCAGAAAGTTCTCAACTTCCTGAGTCCTTTGTTAAGCCAAATAAGATAATGCGTAATATGGCAATATAATTGCAACAAATCAATAATGCTCAGCACCATACAAAATAATAAACATTAAATTTATGCATTGTTGATCACTGCAGAGTTACAATGCGTAATAATAATAATTGTAGGCAGGTTCATTGTTGCATTGGTGGGACTTAATACGTAATGCATACATTAAGAGAGTGTTTGAGTAGCTGCTGCTGCTCCTTACCACTTCTCACTTCCTGCATCCTCCCGACATGATATTTGCCTTTTTAATTGCGAGACTAACCTATATGCACATTATTTGGAATTCATTGGTATTGCCGAAGTCGGCAGGTCATCCGAGGCCAAAAAGTGTATACTTTTTTACTAGTAACATTATTATTACAAATGGCTGATAGGAAAGTGAATTTTATTAACAGTAGTAGGCATGAGTAGGAGGCATCTTTTGAGTTTTACATGTTTCATCTTAAAAAGGGGTGAGCCACATTTCTATTTCCAAACCCAAGTTGTGTTGAATTGTTTTGATTGCATTAATTGATCATGGTCTACATTATGTTGCTTGCTCCATTCCCTTGTCATTGGCAGGCTTTTTGCATGCAAAGAGCTCTCAATGTCCAAACGTTAAAAGGATTAATTTTCTGACTCGTCATTGACTTTTTATGTAAATTCCTTCTTGCAAATGTATCAAGAACAATTTAGATTTTGACCATGCAGTTAAGCTTTATTTTTCCTACATTTCCAGTGACATAAAAATATCCGACTTCGTAAAATTATAGAATCTCCTATAACAGTTTACTTTTCAGACAGAAAAGTACGTAGTTAGTCTCGTTGGTATAATTAATAAGCTTGTTGGGTGAGCATTTTGTAGATACAAATATAATAAATTCGATGCCTACGGAGTGACGGAGTAGTACTTTAAAAAATTGAGTTATCGCAGTAGCCCCGAAAACAAGTAACGCATAATAAGTACTTTGTTACTCCAAAAGTGTTATTACAACCATTACAAATATTTTTTTAAAAGAGCTACGAAATTGCAAGTTTTCTGAGTGATAACAGTGATATGCTAAGTCAACTGTGCTTCATATAATAATTGATGAGTACCTGCAAACTAAATGGCTTTGCTAACTTACATTTTTGCGTTTAATCGTTCACTTATTCATGATATACCTATGTTTAATGCGTAACTGCCAACGATTCTATTAAATACACATTCACGCATTCCACCTCTCACGAGCTCATCCAGCCATACAACTAAAAATGTAATGCACGACTGGCTCCAACTAATTATGACGATGCGATTTTTATCTTAAACGGAACTCGTCTAGTTCCTATGCATTCTGATTTCTATCGAAAATTACATGTCTTTCAGTTCCTAAGATTTCAGTCAAATAGAATAGATAGTCAGTCAAATATGAAAATAAGCGCTGATAATTTACACACAATCGTTTTCTCTGCAAAGTACCAGTTACCGACTTACTTCTGGTGACGGGTTGTCAGTTGTGTCATGTTACCTGCCAAATCCTTCCGGTACAGGTTCATCTAGAAAGTTATAGCTTAATCTGGTTCCAACTTCATTCAAGACTTCAATCTTTCACATGACAAGCATAATGGATGACGATGAACAAAGAATGGTGCTGGGAGTTCGAACCACTGATTAATTAGTACGTAATAATATATGCCCATAGCTATAAAATCTGCATAAAATCATTATTCTGTTTTTATTGGCATCCAGTTAGGAACGACCTAAGCCAGGGTCAGAAAGTAGATTTCCACAACTTTCTGATCCCCAGTCTTAAAATGCCTAATTAATATGTAATCGTATATTGGTCTGTGCATTGCATGAACTAATGTACAGCTGCATACGTAGTCTGTTATTTAGTGGTTGTGGTGATGTGTCAAAAACTATGTTTATTGTGCCCTCCCAGTTTGGGCGTGAATTTCCTCTCATAAGTTCCACAAATTTGGGCGGCTGCAGACCTTTATATGCTCCTTGCATGTTCAAGGGCGCATTAAGGGTTTAAAAAAATAAAGAATACCTGTGCGGTAATAATGCATGACTTCAACTTCAAAGTGGCCCTTTTCCTATAATATACGTTTCATGTAATGGTAGCAAGTTTCATTCCTTTTCAGCTCTCCGGCAAAGGTGGTGATGCTCAGTTTTGGTGAGATTTTACAAAAATATTTTCAACTTGATCAATTCAGCTTGTGTTGACGGCTCAATTCTCTCAATCTCAATTTTAGAGAAGCTTTACAGAATTAAATGATAAGATGCTTGGACTTATAAGCTTGTAGGCTTGCTCCCACCTTCCGAAAGTTTCATAGGTGCAAATTAATATATTGAGTACTAGAAAAGAGTTATGCTTTGTAGATATTAATTTTCCGCTTTATTCATTAAATATCGAATTTTATCCGGTGGTAATTTGAAGGTAAATATGCGCACTATGCATCACGACGATCACCAATCTTATCGATAACGATATTAACGGATCCAAACACATCCAATCGAACATAAGGCATACACATAGAAATTAAGTCCATTCGTTCTTAGTTTTAATTCATGTTTTTTTTCACGATTCAAATAATAAAAGTAGTTACTCAATGCAAATGAACCTTAACCTTACCATTATAATATAATCTCAAACAAACACAGGTTTCAAAGACCATTTTTGCAAAATACTCAAATACATTTACCATTCTAAGAACAGGAGACATCCATGTTAAGATTACCTTTTTACTCCAAAATATATCGCTAAAAATTCAATTCAAGTGACTGAGACAGTATTGGACACTTTTTAAAAAATACTGTACTTAACTAAGATCTTCAATCATTGCTGATGACCGCGCAAATGCTAACGAAAATAATTGTGATATTTCACCATTCATACATACATCAGCACTCATATTTACGAGATGAGTTTTCCAAACAAACGAGGATTTGTTGTTTACGTTGTAAAGACCAAATGAAAATCTCGTGATCCGTCCAGTAAGTACCTTTATATTTAATGTGGACAAAAGGAGAAAAAATTGTGCAGTGTGCATATCATTTGAAGTGTTTCAGTATCCGTTTGGTAAAAGGTGCCTATATATTTCCTTCATTTTCTTTCACACCTAGACATCTGTTATTTAAAGGATCGGGAAATAACTAATTACGCTTATGCAAGATGGCATTTCCTGAGAAATTCATCGAATTATGTAGCCTGAATCATTTCTAGAAAGAATGTTAATTCTGCTACAAAAAAAATCATTTTCTTTTTGGAAAGCTTTCTCAGGCACGAAAGACATCCTGCATATTAGTAATTTTTTTTGTGAAATCTTTGGTTTCGATAATCTTTACGGTCTTATATTAAAACTACTTCTTGACCTCCTCCATCCTAGCTGATAAAAATTTTTGTGCGGAGTGCAATCTGTGGGCCGTATATCATTGCTTCAGTTTTAGCCGTGAGCTTAAATTTTAGCCCTCTAAACTGTCTGTGTGACGAAGAAGCGGTTCAATCTTGCCCTTTGTACCCTTTAAAAAATATTTTCAAAGTAAGAGCCAGGCCACTGATTGGCACATACCTCTATAAACTCTACCACTGTACCAACTTTAACCGTCGAGTGTCGAATACTTTTTTTTTGTCTACCTTAATTAAGATATTGCTATAAAGTTTCGAGTTTTTCATTCAGTGATTTACATGTTACGCTACACAGGGATTTAATACATGTTCTTGTATGGTAACATTTTCCACTCTAAAGTTTTTATACAAATTGTCTATGAAGATGATAAGGATACCCTCATTGTAATAAAAGTCAGAGTAAATTTATGTTACACATTCCTTACACAACTCACATAGGTGTGATATTTATCTAGTCTAAGGTCTAATATGTCACTATTCGAACCTACTTACAATTTAGACAAAACTTTCCACAGAGAGAGTGACATGTATGTATGTATGTATCAATGTACAGTTAAGTCAACATGATATAGTGATTAATTACACCATCATTTTTTTTAAATGTATATCGACATTGTAAATGGAAGGCACATTGTTTCCTTGATTAGCTTTTATTCTGATGAGAATTAAGCTGGAGAAGTGAGATTCTCAACTTGTCGTTTGCACCCGCTAGATTTTTTGATGATGAGGGTGGGACTCTCATTCTCTTTCTCATATGTATCATGTATACGAATTAATTACATCTTATCAACGGGGGATATCAATATATTAACAGTGATTGCTGAGAGTCGATAAGAACTACGTATAAGTTATTTTCACTAAAGAAGTTATCAACTATTCTCGTAAGTTATGTGTAAAATGTATGTATCTCTTCTGCACAAAGGATTTCAGCACATTCTTTTTGCTTAAAAATTGTTTTGGATGATTGCATTGTTGTTGCGTTACGTAACTAATGCACTGCGGTACGGTACGACACAGCACAACAGCTTCCTCCAGAGCAGGTTAAGTGTTCCTTCTTATTCCGTGTGTGGAGAGGTGAATCTGAGAGGAACTCTGCCAAGGGATCAAGCTAGTTTCCGTTTCCGAGTGTAACTATTTAGTTGACAGTTCATACCTTGATTTTAGGCAACGAGTTGGAATAGTACAAGTTGTTATTCTTTGATTGTCAGGCAAGTATGCCCATTCTTCCAATATCACAAACTCTGTTTGAGCAGCATCTTACTCTTATTGACACGCACGACTCTGTCATTTCTGCGCCGTAATGCATCCGACGAGTTTTGTTAATTCTTTCTTTGTTCTCACCTTTTCGCCATCATCCGCAGCAAAATCCAACCAAAGCAGCCGATTTCCGTCGTCTGCGGATGTTCTCAGTTGTGTGTAAGAATACTGCCAGAGTACTTTTGGCATCTCATTTTCAGGCTTAGGTAACTCAGTCAGCATGAAACCGTCCTCGTAATGAACCTTGAGTTGGCACATCTCCCCCTTCCAACTGCATTCTGTAGCATAAAGAAAGTCAAATGAAGTAATGTCATAATAATTGAGACATAACCATAATCTTGACCACATGTCTTCATTTTATATGTTGTGTGAAACGCTTTAACATCCAAAATGGCAATAATCATGCTATGATGCGTGGGAAACTTACTACAAGATAGTTCCTTTTGTGTTGTTGCAGCATCGTGAGAAGACTGGAGAATACTTCTTGCCCACGCGGCCAGGTCTTTCTGTGTCTCCGTTCTAAACACCTATGTTGTGTGAAACGCTTTAACATCCAAAATGGCAATAATCATGCTATGATGCGTGGGAAACTTACTACAAGATAGTTCCTTTTGTGTTGTTGCAGCATCGTGAGNTGTTGCAGCATCGTGAGAAGACTGGAGAATACTTCTTGCCCACGCGGCCAGGTCTTTCTGCGTCTCCGTTCTAAACACCACGTTCACAATCCCACTCGGTGTCCCAATTCGTATATGAAAAGTAAGCATGTCTCGAGAGCCAGCAGGAGAGGTGTTCGCACTAGTACGGTGGGTAGAGCTGACCAACCTACGACAATAAAAGGGAAACGTGTTGACATAACACTAACTATAACTACATATAAAGCCTTTGTTATGAAGTTCGTAAAAAAACGTTAGTTATTCCACAAAAGATGGGGCAACATGATATGAAGACAGAAGAGAATATTATGAACATTTATGTGTAAGTACCTCGTAGTAAGCAAAGGCCAACTTTCAAATGGTGCAGCCCACGCATCAACAGACCATGGTGGTGAGTTGTAGAGTCGTAGTTCCTTATCGGTAATCACAACAAATGTGGGATTCCACGAATTACTCGAAGTATCTTCTCCATCTGAAGAAGCACTATGACTGCGACTCTATTATGTGGTTGTGAAAGGATGATCCACCAGACGGAACAGAAAAAAAAGGAAACAATCAAATAAGTGCTTCACAAAACTTTCATTCTACTACACACATTCATTCTAATTAATTAAACGAAGTACCTTAATTGAATTGTTTAAGGACCCATCTGGATGACTTCCATTCCGCTTCAGAAGCCATCCCATGTGTCTCGCTTTCCCTTCGAGGACATCGTGAATGTAGCGATTGGCTCTGCTCAATGCTAATTCCGTCGACTCAGCGAGGGTTGTGCTAAGGCCTGAAACCCATGCCTGGCATTGCGCCGTGCTTCCAGCTCGGAGTACGAGACTGTGAAGTCCATCCGGGGAGTATAGCTCTATTGTTCGACGATCTGTAATTGGAGAAAGTAGTGTTACTCGAATCAGACGATCTTAACAATCTAAAAAAATTCTAGTCCTATCCAAGATTTACCCGTATCGGGTAAAATTAAAGTGACTCCTACATAATATGTTGCACACTGCCCCAGCCAATGACCATATTATAGGTAATAAAAAACCTTAAAATGTTTCATATAGAGGAAATACTATACGATAGAAAAAAGGGATTATATATCATGTTGGTAGGCGTGTAGGGTAGCATCCTTGGGCTTCAACCAAGAAGCACAGGGTTCTACTTTCCCTTTTCATGGAAGCAGCACAGTAACAAAGGAGAAATATAGCGAATCATGAGATGGAAAGTAAGTACTTCATCGAAATTTTATAAGAAACGTAATGAGAAGGAGGTGGAAGAGCTTAACGGGGCATAGTAGGCGGACTAAATATCAAACAGGAAGAGAGTTATTTTCTTGAAAAGTACCGTAACAAAGTAAAGTACTGTAGCTGCCATTGTAAATTCCAGTCATGATGTATTATGCATGGTGATGATATTACTTCCGGGTATATCCTTATTATTATCATCATGACTTACGCTGTATTAAAATTGGGCTCACTTCCCTTCGCCAAATAATGCTCTGCACAGTAACTTTGTAAAAGGACTGGGTGAAGTATAGTACTCTGCTTTATATGAATGGTTACTTCCGTAGAACATGATTTTCTTCATCCCAGCATAAAAATTGTATGTAGGAGGGGAAGCACAAAAAAGCAGTTACCGATCATTTTTTTTTGGTCTGTTCCTAACACTAAAAATTGTGTAGCCCTTGAGTAAGCAAATAACCAAGTGTATTGCTTATTTACATTATTCCGAGCAAGACTGGTTGAAAAAATCCAACTTACCAACATCCGGGTACTTAAAATTTGTTGCAAGAAGGGCGAGTGTGAGTGGAACACATCGGGTGTCAGATCTCGAGTAAGACAAGTCCGGAGGCGGTCCTGGCAGAGCTTCGATGTCTCCATTGAGGTTTATGTCATTTCCCTCAACGGAACTCCCAGCCATGTACTCTTTCTGAAGATCCCAACCAAGTTCAGCAAGCAGTGTTGCTTTCCGAAAGTATGGCGTGACTTCCTTCAGGTATTTTACTGGAAATGGTGGGGCAAACAGAGCAAAGAAGAAAACAAAAAGAAATCAGATGAAAATCCTTGACTTTTCTCAACTATTTCAACACATTCAATCTGAGATATCAAAACTATGCAGTATAGTATTCCCATTGGCGCATAGTTCTGACCACAGAAAACATTTTTAGTGCATGTGCTGACTCCAATATTAACTCCCAAGGTCGGACATTAGGAAAAATTGCTTTTGTTTCAGGTCAACAGATTATCTTTTACTGTCATTTACCTTCCAGGTCCACTACTTGTCCAGCTCGTTTCAACACCTTTACCGCTTCATCGTGAGTGGCATTTCTCAAGTCTTCCCCGTTCACCGAAAGGATTGCGTCACCGACAAATAGCTGCTCCGTTTTATCTGCTGCCATACCCTGCGGAGAAAGAGATGAAAAAGAACGTATGAGGCATGATTGCGAATTTTCACCAAATTTTCTCGCGCAGTTTGCGAACAGCTAGAGAACTATTTCCAGTAGCATTACGCAAATGCGGTGCAGTAATTTGCAAGATCGTGTTATCACACCAATTTTCACAACTTCCAGCCAGCGTGGTTTCGTTTCGTAGAAATCGTATGCATGTTTTTCTTTACTTATTTTTACCTTAAACAAAACCTTGACATGGACCTACTGTATGAAAAAAAAATTTTGTGGAACCACTCAAGTAGGAATATGGTTCAAAGCATTTTAGAACAAACAATAGAAATGAAATGAAAATACACAATTGCAAGTGATTTTTGATTAGTTCTTGTTTTCATTTACTCCACGCTTCATTTGTTGAAAGTTGAGAAGATGCACAGGAAAATTGCTTTATTCTGAAAGTAGACTCACCTTAAATATTTTGGAAATGAGGATTGGCCTGAAACAATCAGAAACGTACAACATTAACCATTTATGTATAAAGTGCGACTGAAACTGAAATGGATTGGAGAACATAAAGATTCGAATCAAATCACATCAAATATGCATTCCACAATCAAAAGCAAACGTACAATTTAAATGAATGAAGGATCTGAAGGGAGCAGTGAATTGCCATATTTTTATAGCCTTACAAATTCCAGTTTGACAAAAACATACATTTTATTTTCCCTTCCTCCTTTGATCGAGATCCCGAGTCCGTTATTCTCCGTCTTAACGACCCTCACGAGTCTCGACTCATTTCCGGTCGCTGCTGGTGTGGTAATTTCTCCAGAGCTGTTGGAGCCACTTCCATTCTCGCCAACGGCATGATTTCCATTAGTCGTGTTTCTGGCAGCATTCCCATTCACGCCTTTATTGTTGTTGCTGATATTATGGATGGATCCGGTTGTTGCGTTATTGCTACCCGTTATCGAGGACCCTGAGGATGAGTTGCCTGCTGTTGTCATCGGACCTTCTACGTCGTAAAGACTGAGACACAAGAACTGGCCTTCGAGGGAAGCTAAAAAAAAGAAAGAAAGACAGAGAGTGAATTTCTAATAATAACAATGATAAATTGGGAGGGCGGCCGCCTTTAAAGACATACTCGAATCCGCTATTTTCAAATATATCCACTTTACTTTAGCTTGCAAGAAAACCTGCTGGTGTCTTTGCTTCATGCACACACATACCAGACTAACTTTAGTGGGTAAATGAAAGAATATAACTAGTCCACCCAACGACTCAATACTTTCCCGACAAACTCCCAAAATGAAGAAAAAAATATCTACATCGACGATTCTGTTGCAGATTAGTTCCAAAGTTCATTTACTTACCAAGGACTCGGTACCACTGGCTTTTGATCAACACTTCCAGTGGACCGCACCTTCCAGCACCAAGCGTCGAGTGGCCAGCAGATGACCATTGTGAAGTGGATGTGTTCGATCTGTTGGTATTGGTCTCCATTTTCCCTGTTTGTTCCTCGCCTCTGCAAATTATTTCTCTCCTTGCTTCTGACACTCCGTCCGCTTAATACATAACAGGTTGTTTGTGTCTATAAAATACGGAGTGAATGGAGACACTTTTTTTTACTTTCTTCCGTCCTTTCCTTCCCGACGATGCAGAGTGTGTAGAGCTTTCGCGGGGCGGTTACAACTTTAATGCTTCCCACCGCTTCCTTCCTGAAATCACAGCACAAAAGAGAAAAGGAGCTTTCACTAAATGAATTTTCCGGACACGCATCTACAACGAAAACCCTTTTTCCTCTATTTCTTATTTTATGTCACGGTGCGTCTAAAGCAAATGAAGATGACAATCTGACAAACGCAAGTATGTATGCATGTAGCAAGTCGAATTCCTTTTTGCAATTGAATGATCATTGCAAAGGTAGCTCCCTGGAGAAAGATAATTTGGCAGAAGTGAAAGTGTCGATTAAGGTTTACTGCCACAAACACAAGGGAAAAAGTAGTGAGCTTTTTTTATATTTTACGGGACTCGGGAGAATGTTCAGGAGGACGTCTTTATAAAGTATTTCGAAGCGCTTTATTTATTTACATGACAAAATGTACTACACATAATGTTCTACAAGTATGTACTAAATGTACATGAAACCACTCACGCACTTTTTCACAAGTTAAGGCAAATGCTTTGTATAGTAAATGTGGGTTGGATGATGGAACTTGATATGTGAAAAGGATGAAAGTTTGGAGTGTCGACTGTACGCGCAGCAGCTTTAATATTTTTTTATCTTTGATTGACGTAGTGTAAATACGAACAAAGTACACGTTATATGCACATTTGCAACAAGATTTACTACTACAACACGCACACTATCAAATTAATTATTGAGCTGCATATCTTATGAACAAGAAACAAAGGATATCACTGACACAGAGCTATAAAAAGATTAAGCTATCTTATCTGGGTATTTAGTAGCTACATATATCGGACTATTAGTCTTGGCGCATGCAGGTTGATATTTTTGAAATTGTGCCATTACAAATCTGTTTTAGCCTCGCTGATAAAACATGCAAATTAGTTTTACGGTAATCACCTACGTGGATCAGAAAATCATAATTTTGTGCCGATGCTGAAAAGATCATTTTGCCGCATTCAACAATTGAAACTGTGGACACGCCTATTCATGCAAAACATTATTCGAAGTCGAACCTAATTTGTCAGTTGCAGAGGCAATTGTTATGAATTTTCATCTAGCTTTTCCTAAAAATTATTTCATTACAGTCTCCAACAGATCTTATCCTCTCACTTGTTATTATGCCAGCCGAGATGGAGGAACGCCCAACCCTTGGAAGAATTTCTTTCTGCTTATGACAACTTCCATAGATTGTAATTTTTAACCAGCATGTTCTGTGGACACTATTCTACGCGCCCTTTTGTGTCTCTCTTGTAAACGGTTTAATTATGTTTTTCTTAGTCACTCACAAGCCAAGCAGCTAACATACCGTTTTCATATTAACACTTGACTCTCAGATATTATTCTACTTATGTGTAAGAAATGGAGTGCAAATGCGACGACTAAAAGAGGCACAAAGTTAC
>JAHZNF010001092.1:0-14862 GCA_027744215.1 Troglopedetes dispersus
TACAATACACCATTCTCCAGGTTTTTTGGGGACACCCATACTCGACGTCATTTCAATAAGGGTTTTCCTCCTTTCTCTATTTTTCTCCTGCATTCCAGTCCACCAAATTTATGAATATGAAAACTGATAGCTTCATTTTTTTTCAAGCAAATTGCCTCATCCACCAATTTACTTAATTATTATGCTTTTGATTTTTTTCCACGTAAAGTTTGACATACTAAAATCTCAACTCCTTCAACCTTTTCTTTAAAAAAAACACAAATTTGTTCGGGTGCAACTTGTTAAGAACATCCTTTTAGCAACACCATTACATGTGGATGACGCCTTAGTTGGCTGTTACATGTACATATGCAAGCATGTATACTTATTTCTTTTTTAAATGTGCGTAAGATCCACATAAAGTCATTCGACTACTTGTGTTCAAACGTATATCAAGATAAAAAATATACAAATGCACACCCATACCCTTTTTGTGCGTACCACCTACTATTATGCACCTAAAATAACGTAATGATGGTTATTATTATCACGATATTTATTATATCCTTGTTTGTACTATGGTTAGGATAGATTCATAGAATACTGCATTGGGAAATGGTGTAGCATTAGCGTGCCTCACTGCTCTCTCTGCCTTTGCTCACTTCGTTTCGTGCCTTTTCCCACTTTCAATAAATTCGGCCCAGGAGCAGCAAGCAACCCACAGTGAAGCGATGCGAGAGAGAGAGCAAGGCAACAAGATTATAAAGTGCGTGCGGTATGCCTATATATCCGACGCACTTTTTTTTATAAGAAACTGCGTTTGTGCGTGTTTTCCCTCTTGTATAGAAAAGGGGATGACAAGGAAGAAGAGGAGGGAGCAAGAGAACGAGTTCATTGAACTCTGGTTGTCCAAAGCGTGGCTTTTCGCGCCACGTGTGATGCATTTTCTACTTTACTATTTTCGTGGTGGAGTTTTACTGACGGCGACACTCAGGTTCCTACTACTACAGCTCCTCATCATATCTATGAAGAAGAAGACGAAGAAGAAGAAGATGATGATGATGACAATGGTGTGTTTTTTTCTTCTTCGACCATTTTTTTTGTTGCTGTACAATTCCTTGACTTCTATGATGATGGTCTCTGTGGAAGGCACACATGGATTCGGGCATACTGGAAATTTCAAATTACATTCTTTAACATCTTCTCATGGTTTGGATTTTCGTCCTCCCAAGGCTTTAATATGGAACGTGGAACATTTTTTTTGCTGATCATTTTGAATCACATTACTTTTTTCTTTGTTTAGGATATTTTTTTTCATAACTTTTACTCTCCTTTTTTTATCTCTCAATGTCTTCATTCTTTTATCTTTTTTGGGGGGCGATGATGACAACAACTCTCTGAAAGTGGGATGCAAACATGCGCTTCAGCTCAGATCCATATTATTATGAAAGCTGATGTGATGCAAGAAAGCATGTGAACGACCATCCTGATGAAACCAGAACAGAAAGATGGTCTTATCTTTCGTCATGCATTCCAGATCAAGGAGAACACATTCATGACGACGAAGAAAGGGATTGGTACAAAAAAGAGGAGTGTATGCGATGCTCTGTTTATGTTCTGTTATTACAACTTCAAGACAAAGCTAAAAACATTGCTTTTGCCTGCGCTACCACTTTATCTTCGTTTTGGGAAGATGCGTCGACGTGGTAAAAAAAAAGATGTACCTGGATCTGTGCTGCTAACGTTATCTCCTTTGCTGACACTTCAGCTTGCTCGCATTATCCTTTTGCGTGTTCTCTGATGAGTATTAATTTCGCTTTTTTTGTAAAAAAAAAAGCCTTTGTTACAACATTCTCTCTGGTTCGTTGTCTCATCTTTTCTTTCAGCTTCTCTTGCATCATCCTTCGATGATATAACGTAAGTGTGATGATTAGCACACATGAAATGTTGAATACTAACATGCGCTCTTTACTCAGGCAATTTCTCAATTCTTAATTGCTTTTGCTGAAAGAATTTATCAGCCGTGCTTATCAAATTCGTTAATTTTCTGGACATTGATTATTCAATGAATATTAATAGGTATTTGCATTGCAGGAAACAATCCAACTCACACATACGTCTTCTTGGAGCACATATCTTTAAGCGCAGTTATACGGTTGCTGGATTTTTTTTTCTTCCTAGCAACTGAACCACTCGACTTAAAAATAGGCTTGAAGAGCTTCTCTTTTTTTTAAAAAAATGTGTCTTCAAACTTTATTTTTAACCGTGGATCCTGAAGATCAAATACTTTCGACTTTCTTCCCTGATTTACCTCATCAACTGAGACATTTGTTTTTCCAAGATGAAAATATTTTGTTGAGGCGGAATGGAAGGGGGAAAGGAAAGAATTATTAGGGGAGGAGGAGGAAGCCGGAACATTTTTTATTGTTGTTGTGATGTTCCTGTCTGGATCAGAGATAACAAGATGTTGTAGTTGTAAGCCTCATTGCTGAGAAAATTTGATAAATCTTTTAAATGCTCCTGTTGTCGCGTACACACAAGCTGCCAGCTAGGAGGTTCCAGGATGCTCCGTGCTTCGTGTAATATGTCACTTAAAACGTTCGTAATGAACACAACGCTACAATTTCTGGTTCAGCTGAAGTGCAATCCTATTTGGATGACTCGTGCTTAAGCATTCTTTTTTTTGTAAAAAAAAAGAATCTATCTGCATCACAACTATTCCATAAACCAGCACAGTATCTCATCTCCGCACCAATAATAATGCCATTTCTTCTGAGATTATAAATGCACTCCATTGTTTCCATCCAACCAAATCAAGATTTAGGATACTTATTCCTTGGAAACTGATGAATGCCAAAAAATGAATCAAATCTACACCACATTTTTATTTCAGGGAATCGTGACTCTTCCAAAAAAAATTCTTTTTTTAATGATAAAAAAAGCCAGCCTTTTCAAATCGATTTTCAGAGCAGTGGCCATTATATATTACTCACATTTTTTGTGTACCTATTAATTGGAATGCGCTCATTGTGCTTTCCACAAGCTCGCTATATAAAGCAGGAAGGAAGGATCGAGAGGAAAAGGAAAAAAAAATCCTTGTGGCTCTACTTAATGAATGATGGAAGGGTTAGATACTCTCTGGTAAAATAAAAGTCACTCACTCAACTCACCACGCGTAAACATTGAAGCAAACATTTTTTTTAAAAAAGCTTCCCATAATAACTCCATCTTACTGTAACATCAGTTTGTTTTAGTGGAGCAGTACGTTGATCCCACCCTGATTCCTGGGAGAAGAGTATTATTATACATTAAATGCTTTTGTTTTCTGCAGAGTAAAAAAAATGTACATATTTTATCATCCTCGCAATCATTGTTCATTTGAAGCTATTGAGATGAGAACACTCTTATCCTCACAATATTATTACAGAATGCACTGCTCTTTGGCAACACTAAATGAGGGTGCACTGGTGAAGATAGAGCAAGAAAAATTCTTACGCAGTTTGTCAAACACTCTGTCTGATGAAACGAGAGAATTGAGGAAGCAGCAAGTGTATTTAGAGTACTTTAGAGTGACTTTGCTGAGATGGAACAATTATCGTTGCTGTTGGTGAACTTGCAGTTTGCAGCATCACACATGCATCATGATTTCGGCTTTAATACTCAAAAAGCTGGCTACAACAATAATGGAAGTGGTGGAGTGAAGAGTTGGGAAAAGGGGCTTTACTTTACTTTTTTTTTCTTCCTCTCTCAACAACAATTTGTTCACCATGATATTTTGCTTTGTTGTTGTTGTTACTCATCATCACACGTGTGGATTAGTATTATTGTGTTTTTTTTAAATAAATGAGTGTAAGTATAGGTGGATGAGGAAGTAAATTGTGGTGTGGAGACGTGTTCCGCTGGCACATTACGCTACACACGTTCCTTTTCCGCTCAAAATTATTTATTAGCGAGAGATCCTGTGGTATATTATTACCCGTAGTTTGAGCGGATTCCTACAAAAAAAACAATGAAGATGTTCCTTTTTACCTTGAATGTGTATGTTTTGAAACATAATAGGTCATAATTAGGGTTTCCTTTGATGTTTCAACTCCACTCTTACTACAACTACGTATGTACGTGCTTGCTCCGTATATGTCGCCGGCTCTGAGGAAGTTTTTTTTTCAGCTGATGATCATCATGATTATGACAATGATGTGAACTGAAAAACAAATCAAGGAAAAAATTTGTACTTTCAAATGATCCAACATATCATTCTGAGATTGTTCTCCTTTTTTTTGCTCGGTAATCCTTCTGTGCCATTTTCCCCCCTTAACGAACCCTGCAAAAAAAAGTGAATAGTAGTTGAGGAATGCTTCATCCAATTCCCAACAGACTCGTAAACTCTTTCCTCGCGTATCTACAAAATCCTCAAAATAATCCCCCAACAACAACAACAAAAAATTCTACACATCCGCAACAAAACGCGGAGGCGCCTCCGAGCTTACCTGGGTTTATTACATCTTTTTTTTGCCAAAAGCAACAAATGTTGCGACCGTGGGAAAAAAAAGTGTATTTGAGAGGTTCATTTTTCATCCTTAATGCTTGTTAATCAAGGGCGGATATATTTTTTTCTTCTATTTAATAAACGTAATTGTTAGTTTTTGTTCCTGTGTAGCCACTACAACTGAAAGGCTACCACGCTGGATTTTCTTTCTCTCGTTTTGTTGGATGGAAAACAATCAAACTCATTATTATTAGTGAGGCTTACCACCTACATTTCCCAACAAGAAGTAGTAGGTAACATGTCAAACAAAAAAAAACAGAGAAACGTCACGGTGAATGGATCCTCAATCTGTCAAAAAAAAAGAAACTGCATACAAAGTTTATACGGAGACATGTAATCAAATATAAAAAGCTCGAAGTAATTGTTTGGACGAGAAAAAAAACAATGCAAAGTAAAGCTTCGAAGAAAACATACTTGATTGTGTGTGCATTACAATGTACATCCACTTCCATTTTCTTCTACGTAGTAGAGCTTCTCCATTTTGCGAAGAAAACTCAAGAAGCACGGAACATGAAAGTGCATTATTACAACGTGATTACTTGTACACTGTACCGCAGGTAGGTAATGATGACCATGATTGTTATGATTGTCATTTATCTTTTTTTTTAAGAGAGAGTGAAATACATTATGCAGTAGTTGTATCAGGATGTCTATCTCTGAAACCGAGCAAGTTAGCAGGTCCCAAAACATTTTAAAAATATTACGCAGATAAGCCAAACCCGTGGAACCAAATACATGGATTCGTTATTATGGAAAAAGTGTTTATTGTGGGATGAAATCCTTTTGTCAACTTTCATTTTTTTAGGCCAGTTGGACGTCGTTTGCACCTGCCGTGCTGGGTTTATTGTTGTGAAGTAGTTTTTTTAAAGAAGGAAGCTAAAACGGACCCGTCACAAGCACAGTGAATATAAAAAAGTGAAAGAATAAAAAAAAACTAGAGGCATGCATGCAAGCATATATTTACGTATACAATGCTTTTTTTTTCATGCTTGCATAGGAAAAAAAAGGGAGGGAAGAAAATCATCAAGTTTTCATACTCACTTCCATTATAACGAAAAATGTTTGTGTGTGCAAGTCAGCGAGTATAATGCCTACATACATTTATTACGTTTCTCCTGTATGTCAAGTTGTAAATGGGAAGGAAGTGAGGAGAATGTACATATATTTTTTGCTGAGGAGAGGCGGCAGCGAGAGAGAAAAGAGGCACGGAATAATGTTTTCATACTGATCCATCGAACGAGAGTTCATTGCCCTTTTGAAACATGCGCATAGCAATTGATCCAAGGCAAGCATTTTTTTTGGAAACTTTTTTTTTCTCAACTCGGAACTAAAACTGAAAGGAAAGAAAAAAATATATATTAGAATATGCGGTCCCTTTTCCTTTCTCTGTTTCTTTTTTTGGGCAAAAAAAGAATGTATCTGGGATATATATACATAAAGAAAACAAAAATTTTGTGTGGATAGGACGCCTCCATTTTTCTCAACTTGGAATGGTAAAAAATGGATGGAATAGTTACGTGCTCCTTTACTATCTCTCTCCAAATATCTTTCTTTTGTTGGAGGAAGATATAGTAATGGTTGTGGCAACAATTATTTCCCATAATGTATATAACGATATAATTGTCCCTTTTTTTCCAGGAACCAGTTTTATAGCATCTTTCTCCGCTCGCTCACAGTAAAGGAGGAAATGAATGGAATGCACAGCTCAAGAAAAAGTGGAGAAAAAAAGTGGCAGTAAAAGTTGTCTGTATGTGCGTGCGGAAGTGTGTGTGTGTGTGTTTGTGTGAGTGCCGCTGACACTGGCTCTTTTTTTTGTGTCGGGTGAGGAGGAGAAATAAAGTATGCTTAAGTAGTCGAAGACGAGAAAAAAAGAAGGCGAAAAAAAGTAGTTTTAAGGAAACAAGGGAAATAACGGGAAGACAAGATTTATTTGATCGTCGTCCCGATGCTAATGATAAGGATAGGTTCGCGCTTGTGTGTGGCCTGAGATAATAATGAAGGGAAGGTATGATCAGTATTATTATTATTATTATTATTATTGTGTGTTCCTTCCTGCGAGAAAAAGGAGGCAAGAGGGAAAAAATGGAAAGGCGTGGAAATTTAATGGCGCAGTACTTTATCTGGATAGAGCTAAAAAAAGTGAAGTGTATTGCAGACACACGGGTAGATAAAAAATTATTAACGCTCTGCTATTAAGATTTTCTTTTCGTGCTTATCCCATTCCTTTTTTTTATCTTGAGGCTCTGCAACATACATAGATGTTGGAGCAGAGAATATTGTTTAGAAGAAGAAGAAGGAAAAAGAAATATATTATGGAGCTTTTTTTTCTTGTGTTGATCCATCCTCTGGAAATGATTCATCATGGTTGCACAGGAAATGAAAATATTCTCGGAATGCCAGCTCCATTTCCCATTATAAATATTTTTGAACTAGTAAGAAATGATGATTGAGTCTTGTCTTTGAGAGAAAAAAAAGTGTATACATTCCCTCTAAATCAAATGGATACATGTGGAGTTCTCCAGAGTGAATTTTTTTTGCTTGTAATTAAAACTTTTTTTTTGAGAAGAATATTATCAAGACAGGTTTCATGTTCATTGGAGGGAAATAATCATATTTAAAAGAAGTTTCCTCTTTCCTTGATTAGTTAGGCTGATTATTTCTAAGAAGGAATGTGTTTCTCACGAGTGAGAGGGCTATCTTGGGATTATAATTACGGATGCAAAGCTTTTTTACGATGACAATCCTATCGCCTGCGACCTCGATCTTGTAACCAAAGGTTTAAAAAATGAGTCAGGCTGAATGGAAGACTTTTATTTTATGAAGCACAATTTTTGCCCTCGTAATAATGTCATTGGTTTCGAATCATTTGTGGGACTACAACCCATTTACTCTTGTTACAACACAAGTTGCTGTGTGTGTGCAATGAGGATAAACGCTGACAAATATTATTGTCTTTTTATTCTTTTCTAAAGAAGCATGGACTTTTAGTCATTGAACTGAGAGAGTAGAAAAAAAGTGGAGAATAATTTTGTCAATGCTCAAGTATATGTTTTGTGCATTGTCCTATTGTACAAACATCGTTGTTTGTTTCCTTCGCTTACAATCTTTTTTATTATTGTACACAATCCGTTGAGTCAAAAATGTCAAACCCATGTAGAACGTAACGGATTCACAGCGGAGTGAATTACTGTTTCTTTTTTTTCCTATTCTCTTCGTCTCCACTTTTTTTATAATTGTGTGAGTATTTTCTTCTTCAAAGAAGAAAAAAATAAATAAATACGTAATTTTTTCTTCATTGACTTGCGCAAAGTTACTCTGGTGGATTCGTCCTTTTAAAAATGAATCAGCCAAGAAAAAAAGTAGCGAGTTCCAAAAAAGTATTTATTACTCTTTCTTTCTCTCTCTCGGTCTCTCTTATCCACTCGAAAGAAGTTAAAAACACATTTTAAAGCCCTTTATATATTACTTTTTTTTCTTCTTCTTCACATGAAATTCCTCCTCGTCTTATTATCTTGGATGCAGCAGAAAAAAAACTAAGCCGTCTGAAGGAGCGAAACCGAAAAAAAATAAATGCTCAAGAAAACTCATGTCGAAAGTATTTTCAGCAGAGTCATTGAAAATGGAAAGAAAGAAAAAAAACTAGTTGGCAGTGGACTGTCTGCCACTAACAGTAGATTTGTTTAAAAAGCTTCTTATCTCTCAACCACTTCTTTTGCCTCCATTGTTGGCACTCCTGAACCCAGTCCGTGTCCGCAATCCCTTCCTTCAAAAAAAAAAGGAAAACAGAAGATGAGAGAGACTTTGAGCTTAACACAATTACATTTAGCGTTGATCTTTGATCTTTCTTGCATTCGTATGTCGTTTCTCTCTCTCTCTTTCTCGCGTTCTCTCTTGGTTTTTTTTCTACTGTGCTCTCTTTTCCCCAATGCTGGTTTCTTTGGTTGAACTTTGTGTTGACGTTCCTCCATTACCATTGTTATCGTGATCATGATGATCATCACGCTTTATATATTTGTATGTGACGTAATAATTTGTTTAAATATTTATCATTTCTGTACCTCCCACCGGCACTATGACACATATGACGAGATAAATGTTCTGCTACTCCTTTTCCCTGGCTCCGTTCCGTTCGCGATGTGATTGTGTTCTTGTCTGTATGTGCATAGTAGACTCATTCGTTAAATCATTATTATTACTCCGTGCTCACCATTTGAGTCCTTTTCAAGTGGAAAATATCATAATGTTCATATATGAGGGTACATTATAGGCATGTATGTGTTCTAGTCTGTACTTTTTTTCTCTCTCGGTTTTAAAACACCATTAAAATGCATGTTATCGTCCTGATTGTTGTATTTTATCGTTTGCTAGTTTTTTTGTCACATAAGTTGAAAGTGAGGCAGCACGTTATTTGCTGTTACCATTATTATTACAACGACTCACATAAAAGATTTACATTCATGGCTCAGCTCATCCCAGGAATCTCTGTTGTTTGTGGGAGCAACATAAAAAAAACAGCAACAAGCTGAGCTGGTGAATGAGCCAAAGTCCATAGGTATTTTTATTATTGTTTTTTACTACTACCGTTATGACTGTCATTACTACGCAGAGAAATCAACTGAGCACTGTGGTAATAAAAATAACAGGAAAATATTGTGACATTTTAACCTGTAAAGACTTTAATCCTTTGGACTAACAAGGGGAAAAATTGGTCTAGCAAAAAGTCAAGTCGTGAGCCACAGTAACTAGAAACATAAACCTTAATTTCAGAATTTAATGTCATGGCTTTTCAAAGACTTGGAGTTCAGTTCAGAATGCCTGTTTGATCTGAAAATCTGTAGAAACGTTCATAAAAGTAAACATGTATCCGCCATTATCAAATCCGCTGTTGGAAACAGAAGCTGTCAACTTGATAACAAAACCTTTGCCTTTGGTTCACTGACACAGAAAATTTTAGTTCTAGCTAGTTAATTTCTGAAGATAACTAAGCAGAAGATGTCTTAGGAAAAGTCCAAGGGTTATTTTTTTAATTTTATGTCTTGTTGTGTCAATGTTAGGATGTGTAACTAATCATATCAGCAAATTCTCAACATACACCAAACATGTCTGGTGTAAATTTAGATAACGATTTTTAGGAATATAGGCTCCATGGCATTATGACGAGGATATGTTTAATAAATTTTGAATAACATGAAGTTCCTTAAAAATAAGGGAATTAGCCTGATCAATTGATTATTTCAGATGCAGAAAACGTAAACCTGAGCTTTATTCGAAACTCGATCTTTTATTGAAGTTCACATTTTTTTTATTTCGGGGAAGTGAAAGCGGGAGGATAACAGATACCCGATTCCTTCACTTAAAAAAAACAAGGAAATTACCACGACACTCTTACTTCAAATCTATTTTGTGTCGGAAATTGCGTAACAGACAATGATTTAGCAGACAATGCAAGCACAAATAATTTTCAGAAGAAATCTAATTACGGTTGCACGGATGGGAATTAGGAATCTCAGAAAGTTAAAAACAATTCCAGGGTGCTTTTAATCTGATCCTTTAATCACAAAAATATATACGTCAGCTTCAAAGTTTTTTTTTTCAGGCGATGCGTAAAGCTGTTTTCATTTCCCCTTTTCCATCATCACCCGGCTGAGTAGCCAAGAAAAAAATGTCCTCGTGTTTACATATCGATTATTATGGTCGTCTGTTAATTTGTCTGGTACTTATATACACGAGGACATTGTGAGGAGGCGAAGAAAGATGACAAGCTGTAAAAGTTAAATAGACTCAGGAGAAACTTATTTTTTTTTACTCAACGCAACGCACATTTTTTTCCCACCAGATCGCAATCCAAACAAGGATTCCGCACCACACACGCCGTTCCGTGTTGACAGCCACATTATCAAGTGGATGATGGTGGGGACGGCTGATGATGATAAACGAGCAAATATTTAACTTGCCATTTCGAGAGGTAAACTGTAAAGTGAAAATTTTTTATATATATCTTCAACACAAGCTACCAAAGCATCCTTTTTCTAAATACAACAACATTGGAGAACATTGACTTTTGTCTCGAGTGACAGACACATGATAGAAATTTTCGCTGAAAAATTATTATTCCTCCATGTCAGATATTTTGTGTCCAAATAATGATCACATGCAAAGTCATCTTCTAATAAAGTCCCATTGTTATTATCACTCACCTTCAATCAAAACTTATTTCCCGAAACAAAATTAAAACGCTATTTTCACGCTTCCTTGTTTATACTTAGTAGTTTCATTTGAACTGAAATCAAAGGGTTCTCTCTGTTCTTTCACAACTAAATTACTATGCATTAATTAATTGGCACTCTGCTCCCGACACAAACACGTTTTTCATGAATCAAACTCACTGAAATCCTGTCTTTGTCGTGAAATGTGTGTGTGTGCATTGTAGATAGACATTTAATGAAAACATGAGCCTTCTTTCCAAATTAATGACATGTTTACCATTTCCATGGAATATTCCAGACCTCCTCAAGTTTTTTAATACGACGTCAACGTTGAATGTCATGAATGTCACTAAAATGGCTTTGTGTTTGACACACTATTTTCCTTTCCAATTCAATATATTCTACATGCTCCACCTTGAACTTGTTTTCACTTCTCGGTAACTGTCGAGTGTGCTTACCTGTGAGTTCAAGTGCTACGCCTACTCAAGAGGATAAAAAACAACAAAAAAAAAGTGATGATGTTTATACTATTGACAATCATGATGAGTGAGTGCGTCAAGTAAAAAAAGGGTTTGTGTGGGTGAGTTCAATGAGCACGTAGAAAGTAACAGCACTCACATTTCACCGTTTCCGCGTGGAGTGCACACGTTGTCGGGCCAGAATGTCATTCGAGAGTAGTATTATTATTATTACATTTTCTTTCTCTTCTCTCCGTAGAAATAAAACAAGAAACATTCTCCTTGTCACGTTCCACTGGATAATCCACTTTTTTTTCTATGAAATGGCAAAACCTTTCCGTTTTATTGTCGTGACACGTTTCTCATTGTTTCGTGATGATAAAAAGAAATGCTGCCTTCAACTAAACTTTTTTACTCCTTTTTTTTCGCTGACTTCCTTCAAACCCCAATTTGATGAAATGTAGGATTTCTTTCAACTTCCAAACACGTTCTTAATCAGTAAATTTCCCCTTTCTTTGTTGAAAGGTTGAAAGTGCAAAATGGACGGTTTGCTAATAGTCAACCACAAAATAGCCTAGCAAAAAAAAGGTTGCTAAATGATGTCTCCAATTGTGCTTGACAAACCGTCGTGGGCGTCCGAAGAATCCGGAGCTTTGAGATTTTTTTTATGGGTTTCTAACCATAAAAGTGTAGTTCCAAGCTCTCATAATTGGTTGCGTAATTACTACTGAACTTGTTAAAGTAATTGGCTTCTTTTCTACAAGCTTACGACTTTCCTTCCTGAAAAAAAAATGCTCCTGATAAGAGCAACCTTATCATTATTTTAAAATGGTGATTAGTTGCTAGTGTGCACATCGACCTCCTCACCACAAAAAGTCCTTAACTTCCTTGCATGATAATTACAGGTCGTAGGAGAAGATAAGTAAATATATAAACACACATATATTTATTTCGCATGTGCATCTTGTTCTCCTTTTTTTATAAAAAAGGAAGGTGCGTTATTATTTTACATAAAAAATAAGGTTTCAGTCACGTTCATCTGTTGCATTTTACCTAATAAATTTCAAAGCCAAGTGCATTTGTAGGAACAGAAGAGAAAATAATATCCCACTTTTTTCACAGATGGGAAAATGATAATGCAGAAAAAAAAGTAAATTAATATGTTCACTGGGTTTAAATACATGCATGCACTCATCCATCCATGCATGGTTGAATTAATGCAGAGATGCATTGTTGATGGTGATGTTGATAATGATGGTGATATGCTGTTTGTTATATTTTTTTTTCGTAAACTATACACAGTACTGTACATTTTCCGGAGGGAGGAAGAGAAGAGGGTGAAACAAAAGAATTCAACAATGCAACTATTATGCTCCATTATACTCTACTTAATATATCACTTAACGCCACTCATACACTAAAGATGCTAACTTTTGTTGGTGTGTCTGTCCAGCTTATTAAACCTTGTATTAGGGCCAGCCTACCCAAAGTTTCCAAGTTTAATGAAATGCTATCTTCCTGGAGCTTTACTTCACCTACTAAAATATATATTTTCCACAAAGCCTTGCCACACTTGCCAGGTTTATTTATTTCTATTATTTAGAAAGATGCAGAGCCACCACAACAGAACCACAATGAAAACCACCACCCTTTCCTCTCTTCTGAGTTGTGTGGTGGAAGGATGTTCAACTCCGCTGCATGCAAAACATGGAGAGAGCCCATTTACGAAATTATCTTACCGTAATAAGTAATAATAATTGTACAAAATATTATCCACCTCCACTACTGCAATTCCGTGTTCATCTGGTGTTTCTATTTTTTCTCTCTTCCCAGCAGTACATACTTTTATTTTTTTTATTTTCTGTATCTATTTCAGAAACTGAATGATGACGAGATGCAGATGGAGATAAAAAAAGGGTTCGTCATCTTATCAAATTTCCATCAGTCGTCATTATCATCATGCATGTTAGTTAGGGTTCCACTTCTCAAATAAAAAACAACGATACTTCTCTCTTCCATCTCATCTTGATTGTAATGCTTAGAGTTATTTTGGCACTGATGCTGATCTATAATAATGATTCATAGAGTAAACTAGCTATAGCAGCCACTCAAAGATGACGTTTTCACCGCCGCCGCTGCCGCCGTGCAACTCATAATAGTCATAATAGAAATGCACTTTTTTTGTGTCAGCCAATTAGGTTACATGAACCAGGTATTATTTTTCTTGCTCAATTGTTTGACAAAGACCATATAGTTAGTTAGTTATTGCGTGTCCGATACCATCTCCGATAACATCTTTTCATTTTGTTTGGGGGAAACTCCTGCAGGAAAAAAGTTATTCAATTAAAACCAGCCAAGAGTTCCGTGGATGTAATTAAAAAAACAGATACTCTTGCACGTTTTTCCTTGCAACCAACCAACCATACTTCACCACTTTACTTACTTCCCTGTTTCAACAGAAGCTTAGTTTTCGGTTGCACATTATGTTCGAAATGTGAGAAGTTTTTTTTTTTGCGAGAAAAGCCTTTCGGTGTCACTTTTGAAAAAAAAATATATATATACCTCGTTAGAAACGACGGAAGCCGATATCGTGCATTGAAAGAAAATCATTAAAACGGTAAAACGGTCACCACATCCATCAGCCTTCTTCTTGTGCACCCCCGGAAACTGTATTATGAATTACGCGATAACACGATTTGACCGCGACAACACAAGTGAGCAGTGAGTATAGCTATAATCTGTCATCTGCAGACTTTTAGAGAGAAAAAAAAACTACTTTGGGGCTACGAACATTTATCATTTTTAGCCATGATCATCTAAGCCGATGACGGTAATGAGGGAGATGAGATTGAAATCACCTTTCTACGCACATCATATTAGTTCGTGAGTGGAACAAGAACTACTAAACACCTAATATCTATCTCGCTGATTTCACATAAAACACATAAATGTTTTCATTTTCGAGTATAAAACTCATAAAAAAATTTATTCTCCATTATCCTCATACTTGTTTGGTTTTTTTTTTGGATGACACTCATCCGCAAGTACAGTTTTTTTACTCTTCTCTTTCCCACATTAAATTAAATTATTTTGATGGCTGTGAAGCATCAAAAAGGTAACAAAAAATGTGAGCACAGAAAAGCAAATAAACTATAGCATTTCTCTCCAAAAAAGCCAGCCAGAAGAGTACTTTTGATGTTGAAATAGCTGAAGCCCTTTGTGTATACAATACTTCTCTTTTCCTGAGAGTGTCTTTGTGTGTATTTTTGCTACCTGAAAAATATAGAAAACAGCAGAGCCAATGTCAATCTACTTTCATGCTGGTTTCTGGACTTACATTTACGAGTTGTTAACTTCTTTCCCTAAAATTGTAACCACGAAATGAGTCAGTTTCACTTCCTTCTTTTTTTTACTCATGAATAATACATGTTCTACGAGGCAGGCACACATGAGCACAATTATGTGCATAAAAAATATAAATATAAACGCACTCCCTCCCACACACACACATCTGTACACTCACATGAACTCGGAGGCAAGCAAGAAGGAAAAAAATGGGGAAACAAACCTTCCTGCGTGTGTACAAATAAACATTAAGGGGAAACAGTGTTCCCCTAATTTGCATTTTGCGTACCATAATCCGTTTATTAAATAGCATGGTGAGGTATGGAGA
>JAHZNF010001093.1:0-51898 GCA_027744215.1 Troglopedetes dispersus
ATATGATTCATTGGGAACAAAGCGAAGGGAAGGACCATGATTGATGGCATACGACGAGCATTGTCTTGCAGGTGCACTTATGTGCAGTGAATGAGTGAAACAATAGTACCTTAAAAGCTAAATTCATTATCTGGATAGCAGAGCGAAGGAACAATTGTGCGACAAAGGGTCTAACAAATTTTGAGTTAACTTATGACTCTGACATTCTTAATTTGTAACAAATTTCTTAACATCTTAGACAGAATCCGGTGATTATTAAGCGTGTCAACTAGTCATTGTTCGAAATGGAAAACCAAAGCAAAGTATGGAATCCCGAATTCACACATTCGTCCTCTTATATGGAAAACTGGAACAACACATTCGTTTGCACCTTGGGTCAGCTTCTACATCCTCTCCCACCGCGTCAACACCCGGCGACCCTTCACTTTCACTTCCGAAAATTAAGTGGTATCTGAGCAAAATGAACATCTATCGGAGCAAGTCGCAACTCTCATTCAACAAAAGCAGGCTCTGTCTGCACAAAGGGGAATGTCTCTCTGAACGAAATGCACAACAAAAGTGGAATTAATTGCCAGTCTACAAGAGCAGCTATCCCAACGCAAACGTGTTCATGGAAAACTGTCCTCTTCTTCCTCCCTTCACAAGAAGACTCGACGTAATTAAGCATGTCATACGTTAATTTCCTTAAAATTAGTTATTTCTAATTATGATCTTCGTTTGAATTATAAGCGTTTATGAATTTGATTGTTTCTTAAGTAGCTTCGTATGCTTTCAGCTCATTTTTGTATGGATTAAAGGTATTTTAGCAAGCAGATTACTTACAAAGTTGTAAGGCAGGTTGATAAATTCTGGGTTGCGATCGTTGATATCAATGACTCGGATATTCACAGTCGCAACGGAATGAAGAGCGCCGTCATCCTTTGCTCTGATATTCTGTTCATGAGATTATTATCACAAAAAAAAACTGCGGTTGATATGCATTTTTATAGGGTCATACTCCGTTAAACCAAGTTGTAAACATGTATGAGCTTGTGAAAAAAAATCTTGCGGCACTTCACCAGACTCGCTCCCAACTTACGGTTGGGAGTTGCATTAGTTCAAACTAATGCAAATTGATAGGGAACACACATCATTAGAATTCACACAAGATCAGGTTTTTTTTTCATTTTGTTTCTCATACTGCGGACTTGGCTTTTCGGTTATGTGTGCATAATTTATGTTTTGATTGTTGTAGGTATGTTAGGATAACTCACCAGGCTATACCGACTTAAATCTTCTCGATCAAGCTGACCATTGACAGAGAGGATTCCCGTATTTTTCCCAATGGTAAAATGCTGCAGCTCATTACCACCAACAATGTCATAGATAACAGGCTTCCCTTCCGGATCTCGAGCTTCAATTGTGATGACTTCCGCCCCAATTGACGCTCCCTTAATTTAATATGAAAGTTAATGGGAGTTTGCGTGGGTTCAAAACTGGACGATTGTTGCTGATTAATCCATACATAAGTAAATGCACAAGAAAAAGTAAGGAGACTTGTGTTGGTTACCTCGCTCACACCAACATCATAAACTAGTTGTGAGAATACCGGTGCTTTCGTATTAGGACCGTCGATGACGTTCACCTCAACAATTCTCTGAGAGCTGCGGCCACCGCCGTCTGTAGCCTAAATAAATTCCCAAAATATAATAAAAATGATTCAGTCACACCAATTATCAATTATTACTGCGTTTCATTTTAATGTCGTGATGTCGCAACATCTAGACCAATCGGTCCTCACGTTTCGTGTGGAGTAAGGAAAATTTGGCTTCAACGGCAACGAACGGAAACTGAAAAAATAAAAACCTGCTGCCTGCCTAACATTATAGTCTACCGGAAATTTTATATTTCCAATTTATTCAGTGTGAATTAGGCGTGGTTCAGACTTCAAATGTTTTGTTCTCTTTTTATTGTTTTCACTGAGTATTTATTTGATGGTGAGCATGAGCATTCAAAATTCTAGATAAACCTTTGGTGGTTGATTACCCTTCCTAAGCTTCTGGGTTTCACTAACCAAATTCAACTGATTCACCAAAACTTGCCCACACAAACTCCTGAAAGAGAAAACCTCCTACAGTATAATATGGGTATTTTTTAAATTATTTTTCAATTTGCTTCGCTACTCAAACCCACCTGAACAGTTACACTGAAGTGTTCGCCAGTGTTAAACTTCCCCACGGTGTCCACAACTCCTGACTCCTCGTTGATGGAGAACCGTTTCGCTGCGTTCTTTGACACATGTGTGATAGCAAATCGCACCTTCGCATTTTCCCCCTCATCTTTGTCATCTGCCTCAACCTAATGTAAGTAAAGTTTAGAATTTGAAACTGTCACTTTAAATACTTTTTATAAGTTGATCCAAAAAGCTACAAATATATTCGATTCATAAATCGTTTTAATTCCAGAAAATACAGAAAAGCTATGAATTTATTTCCTGGTTGGGTATACGTAATATCTCTCTTCTTCCGTCTTTCACTCTTCGATGGTATCATGCACAAATTATAGCTAACAGATATTATGTCAAAATGCTTGTAATTTTTTTACTAGAAATCATCTACCCTTCTTGTTTGCACCGGCGGTCGGCTTTTTGTAACTTTGTTGTATAAAAGTGTTGTACAGAGTACGTTACATGACTCATGATGACTCTATTACATCTAGTGAATTTTTATTTTTATTCGTTGTATTGCAATGGCACACATTGCCACACAAGCATCTGCATGACTGATTGTTTTTTGCACATAATCATTAGAAACTATTAAAAATATATTGGATGTGGAGTTGTTGAGTGGGGTGAGTGTGCTTTACTTTCACTTAGTTTTTTGTTTCTAGATTTAATTTCTCGATAATATGTAATAACAAGGACTGTGTGTGTCATGTATATTATGTATGCATATATGTCTTGTGGTGCGCACAAATATAATAGGCAGCATAATACGCATTGTTGGAGAATGGGAGGAAATGAGTTATTATTGTTTTCATTATTAGTCACGAAGTAATCATAATAATAGAGTATGGCCGGAGGAAGAGTAGATATTTTTCTTTTTTATGATGACGAAGCGTCGTATAAATTTTGATGGACGATAGAATATCGAAAATACGTTTTCCTTGATTTTGTATGTTTTTGGATGTAAATTACCGCGATTTTGACGAGAAACCTTTACGTATAGTAAACTTACTTTTTAGCTTATTGGTAATAGTTTGTACTTATAATCTTTTTTTGTTTGAGACTGAGAAAATTTCATTAATATTTAGACAAACTTTTTCTACACTTATGATAAATAAATCGTCATTTGTATGCATGAGCATATTATTTTTGTTGTCATTTTGTCCACAAACAAATCCATGTAGCACATACATTAAATTTCATGAGACACCCGGGCATACATTTCTGGAAGTCAGCCATTGCAAACTTCTTGTTATACATCATCGTGAATCACAAACATTTACCTTAAACACTGGTCGGCGACCATCGCCTCCTCCAGGAATCGTGACAGGATGGAGTGGACGGATAATTGGAGTGTTATCATTTTTATCCTATGCAAAACAAATCGAGACCGAATTAAGTTATTTGTCAATCACATATGTCGTCTTTGTTGGCCAGATTATGTTGCGCCATTATAAATTAACAATCTGACCTTCAAATGCACTAAAATGACTAGAGGTGTGGAACTTGATGTCTCGTGTTGGTCACCGACTTCCCGGGCGATCATCTAGAAATTTCATTAGTTTAAGATTTATTAATTCGAAACATTAAAACTCATGCTCAATTTTTATAAGGATAGTTTGTAAGCAAATATTGAATTCATAAACATTCACCAGCTATAGATTTCTTACAACACAAAGTTTCAAAAATTCTTGCCAATAAAAATATGTTAGCATAGCCGAATCAGAGTACACCTTCAGCAATGTAACATTTTTTAAAAAGAAATAAAAATATATTGCAGGGAAAATTGAACTCGTTTTTATGGTATTCAAGGAGCTACATTTTTATTCTGACTTTTTTCCCATAATGGAAAATTAACATCTAAACATCATAATGCATCAACTTAGGTACGCTAAGCATGTAACCTTTAGTCCGATTTTTAAATCAAAACGGCAAAAAAATGGTTAAGCTTTAGTTATGTAGTATTGACTTTGTAAAAACCAGACAAATTGTATGAAGAAGCTAAAAACGAAGGAAGAACTCTTTTCTGCGGCGGTTGTTGCATTGTACCTCTTGGCCTATGCTTTGTTCAAAGTCAGGATTCACAATGTTATTGTTTTATGGGGAAGGAAAAGACTTATGATTTGTATACGTTTCTTTAATCACACCTGAAAATCTATTCCTTTTTTTCAAAATGTGAACTCGTGATGAGCTACAACCTAACTGTGTTTTGTCGTCAGAAACATTTACTATTAGCTTACTCTTCGTGAAGCTACAAGGAATAACTCCCAGTACTCATATACTACTTATGTGAGTAAACAAAAGTTTGCATTGCATAATGTCTGTAAACCGGCATCCACCTTCTTGCCTTCACCACAAAAATCTTGGCTACTCGTATTCATTCGGAAAAGAAAAGAATAACAACATTAAGATGGTCAGCTTATTATTTTGATGATGATTACGGGAAGGAGTATAAGTGTCGGGTGTGAGGCGAATTTTGCACAATCTAAAGACAACGTGACTACGATGCAAGTTTTTTTTACGAAAAGTATATTTCTAAAAAACCAATGGTATATTTAAAAATGTGTTTGAGTGGATCCATCTTTTTTTAAATTTGCAAGAATTACGAAATACAAAAGAAGGTCCTTTTTTACGAAAAGCACAAACCTGAAACTGAAGCTGGGGAGGATTTGGTGGATCCCTATCCAAATGTTGGTCAGCCACGACCAAGACTCCGTCATCGTTCACTTTAAATCCCGAAGTTGTTAGCTCATAATGATATTCGGGCTTAGGGTCATTTGGTGTCTGAATGAAAATATTTTAGATGTATTTTATATATTGGTGTACTTTTTACATATAATAAGCATACACATAATAAAGCACCGTTTTCATCACTGCTATACTTATCACGACTTTACTACTTTTTGTATTCGTCCACAAGTGTGGAACAAACTCGCAACAGTTTTCACGGCGCACGTTCGGTTTTAAATCTTTTGAACACAAGTAAGAAAAACGGAACGATGATGTTGACGACAGGGATGACGAATAAGAAGCTTTATTACGTAATAAAATAGAGTGATTATAGTCGCAATTTTAATGGTGGTTCTAAAACCGAACAGGATAAAGAAACGTAGGCTCATTTTCTGTCTTAAACACGGCTTAACATTGTCAAACAAAATCTGACTTCCAGGAGCAGAAGGTATGTTTTACTTCATGACATCTCACGCATCCCAAAAGTTTCTTTTCTTGCTTTCCTCGAAACTCATTTTTGATCATGCTTATGGCGCTTATTCAAGCGTGCTTTCATGGTTTCGTCACTTGGCTAGACATTACCAATTCAATCAACGGGTTGCTCTCGAATGACAGTGAATATTGAGCAATTTTTTTTTACTAAAAAGATCAATCTCCTGGAAAGAAATTCATATTTATTTCTTTAAGTCTACATATCTGGGCTGTTCTTACCAAATCAGGATCGCTAACTGTAAACCGAATTGGCTGTTTTTCTGGGAGAGACAAAACAGGAGTACCGACTGCCGCATTTTCATCCACATATCCTACCAAAGACGTAGTTTCAATTACAGGAGGGTGGGAATTCAGAGCTTTCACAAGTATCACCAGTTTGGCGTAAGCAGACCGACGAGCTTCCGTAACTTCCGTGGCCTAAATCGAACAGTTTCAAGTGGCAAAAACAAAAGCTTATTACAATTCATGAATTAATCTTTCCGGCAAGAAATAGACTATAGTCTAATCTACTTGTGTATGCATGCATAATATGCACGTATTATTTGGATCCTCTAATGTAAGAATAAAATCACACTCTACTTATGGGAAAGCAGCACAACATTCCCTTTTCTTATCAAAACCAATTTGCGATAAGTCTTCATTCTCTCAGTATTGTACAACCTGATTTTTGTAAGTAGACCTAGCAATTACTTAAAATTTATGTAAATAAAGTGAGCAAATGCATTGTGTAGCACGGTGATAATATAAAGTGAATTACCTTGAGATATATCTCAAATCTTGTTTCTTGGTCGTTGTCAATTGGTCTAATCTGTCGTACAATTCCTGTAAAAAATCAGAAAGAATGTAAAACGTTCTTTGAGACGATATAAATATTGTGTCATTTGTGCTAATAACAAAGCCACAAACAAAATCGTGGTTTTGTGTTTTGTGTATACTCAATACTCTTTTAGAAGCAAAAATATTTTCGTTTACAACTGCCGCTAATTTTACGGCTGCTAAATATTATATAAAAATCAAACTCAATTGATTTGGAAAAGGACAAAACCACATAAACGTGTGCATGATTACCTGTTTGACCGTCAATCAAAAAGTAGGACAAATAGGAGGCAGGGGTTCCATTCATAAAGGCATACATAACAGGGGCATTAATTGAGTCTTTGTCGGTGGCCAGGATCTTTGCTGGGCGAACATCCAAAACTCCTGTCAACACACTTCTGATCACCTGTAAATTTTGTCAGTTTTAATAAGACACACAAGCCACACACAAAGAAACAAAAATGTTACACATGATAGCGATAATATTATGGTTTTGTTATGAAAAATGCCATCATAACTCGCAAAACAACTTTCATAAATTCTTCAACTCAAGCAGAGTCTCCATGTTACATTGCATAAATAAGAATAAAACAGCGTATTTGACAAGCTCATAAAA
Source organism: Troglopedetes dispersus (assembly GCA_027744215.1). Taxonomy (NCBI): domain Eukaryota; kingdom Metazoa; phylum Arthropoda; class Collembola; order Entomobryomorpha; family Paronellidae; genus Troglopedetes; species Troglopedetes dispersus. Next base: position 6,858 of record JAHZNF010001093.1, read on the forward strand.
ATGAACAAAAGTGACGTGAAGCATTAAAAACCCAAATCATTTTTTAAATATCAACCTCGACCTGCAAAAAAAAAGGTTTGAAATGAAGCTTACATGTGTGCATCTTGGTTTTCTCTACACATGTTTTCTTGGCTCATCATCATTCATTACAAAAATAATAATAATAAGGATTTTTCGAAAAGTTTTTTTAACGAGCTTGCGAATCTCATGTTTGTGCAGTTGTTCAAACTCATTTATAATTAGCCTTGTACATCATCTTTCCCCAATTGACTTTTTAATGGGTGAGCTTGCCATATCGTTAACAACTTTTTTTTACTCTGATCCGGGTAACGAAACGAACTCATGAAGAACTTACAAAAACAAATTAATCAGGTAACTAACTGTATGAAATGTGCGCACAAGAATTTTTTACTCAAAGGCACACACGTACCGTAGCACTGTAAAGGTTGTAATGGAATGCCGGTGGCTGATCATCAGAGTCGACAACGTTGATGGTAAGTGTTGTGGTGCTGGACCTTCGTAGCTTTGGGTCAAACGCGCGATCCTGTTGAAATGATCAGAGTTGATAATGAAAATGAGGTATGAAATAACTATAAATTAAGCTTCATGTTTGATAATGGAACTGATGCATGACAGGGAAAAATAATAACTGGGTGTAAAAAATGTTCTTGTTCCTGTGATAATCACATTGTTGACTTTGCGACTTCCCTAATCGGTGGGAAAATGTACATTGACTGAACTTACGAACTAACGGTGCACTTTCATATTTCACATTGAATTAATTACGAAGAAGGAATTATTGTGGCAGGTATACATAAGTCCCGTAACACTTAATCAGATCAGACATGGGGATTTATTGGAACAAATGAATGTTCGCTACTGTAGCAGTACCGTTGATAACACTGGCCTGCTGACTGACATGTTTTTTTAATATATGCCACTTCAGTATGTATTAGCATTCTTACTTAATACATTTTGTATTTTTCTATCACGATTTCCTATCAATTGGAAAAAATTAGTTCATCCGCGTGCGGCAATCAACATACGTATATGTGCCACGTAAATTATAAAAAGAATCTGTTATTGCTATTTTTTATGTAATTTATTGGTATATATTTTTGAAAAAAAAAATGAAACGATCAGTGATAACGTGCCTTCGCATATTATACTAATCAAATGATTTCCTTTGTATCTACTTGTAATGCCAGTTTTCCATTAGTGGGTCTGAACAACTAAATAATAAAAAAATGAGGCACAATGCAATATAGGTAATAATGTGTATATTAAAAGCTCTTCCTCCCGAATCACTTACGGAAGCGACAACAGTGACATAATATCTTTGACTCCGTTCGTAATCGAGTGTTCGGTTTAACTGGAATCAAATAATAATAATAAAGAAGCATAAATAGACATAAATATAATTGTAATGATGATCTCACTGCAGAGTACATAAAGACTGCATAGTACCGTAACAGCGCCTTGATGTGGCAAATTAATAGTAAATATGCCGTAGCCATTTTCCTCATCCCTGTCGTCCCGCGAGTCAACAACCGAGTACTCCACAAGTCCATTAACACCTGCATCCACGTCTTGAGCTCGGATGCCACGGAATACGGTCGTTCCAACCGGTGTTGACTGTAGAGTTGTGTGCAAAAGCGAGATCATTATTATGAAGCCATTAACTTCATTACGTATTTCACAAAGATAAACATGATTATTTTTTTACTCTGTGAACTTATAAATAAGGAGAAAAATGAAAAAAAAAGTATTTAGAAAAGCCGCTGAAATGCAAAATGTCCTTCCTTAAATAAATATGATAAACATTATCTTTTCTTTGCCATCACCCTCATAAAAACTGTAATCACTAAAGGCATCGCACACAATTATTTTATCATTAGGAACCTAAAGCCGGACACGTTGCTGCCAGTTTTCATTGTTGTAAAGGAATAAAGCGGATAATAAATTTCATATTCATCTAAATTACTTCGTTTCATTATGCCTTCACGTTTAAATGAGTTGAGACGCAGTGGTCACAAAAGAAAATCGTTTTTATTGTCGTGAGACTTGGATTAAAAGTAATGACATGTACGAATGGTTATTGCATTGCATATTATTTTATGTCTTCATTACTGTTACACCTTGTAATATTAATTTTAAAAAGCAGTTTCTGATGACACCTTTAACTTTTTTGCTTCTTAGCTCGCCAAGTTCCTTCATGTGACAAAGAGAAAGAAGATACATTTGTTCTGCTGCACTACACTTTACAATACAATGTGTGCAAAAAATAAAACACCATGATATGTCATTTTCGACGTTTCCCCTAGATTCACGTGTGCACACGCATTATGTCAGCTAACAAAGTTGGAAAATGTCTAACATGAAATAGAAATATTCATTTTTACGATCGTGTTGATGGTTGCTGACAGCTGAAGGAAGAGCGAGAAAGAAAATCATGATTTAATTTACTTTTTTTTGTGTATGTCTGAACATATCTAACAATCTCATGTTTAGTATATTCGTATCGGGGTACATTATTGAGTTTTCATAAACAAAAAATATCAACTAGTCAAATTGTAAAAGAGTAAATTCCGTACGGCTTTCTGATTGTGTTAACATTAAATTATGTCTGGTCATTCTGTAGCTTTCATATACATTTTTATTATGAACTACCGTGAACACTATGTGCGCTTGAAACTAACATTCATTTTCCTGAAACATGAATGTGTTCCTCGATGACGTGAGTAAAAAAAAGACATAAAAGTTGCATTACATTAGTTTACAGATAGAATGTGCGTGATGGATGATGACGGAGAAGCAGAGGCAGGACATTCTCGAATTGAATGAGTGACACAAACAGAATTATTTAAGTGCCCGCGTAAATGCAGGGAAGCATGTAATGATAACGTGGCGTATTTAAAACGTAGATTGGTACTTTAGTTAGGTACTTTTTGCAAGCGTGTTTATCATTGTTCAAGTTCATAAAAATGAATTTCAGTTGTTGGACGCAGACATACTATTTGAATACTCCACTATCTTTAAGTAATGATTATATAAATGGCAGAATATTATTGTCACTTACTTCCGGAATGCTGACTTCATACGGTTCACCAGTGAACTTGGGGCTGTAATGAAAACAAAAGGAGAATGTAAGATGTTTTCACACATTTAACTTACAAGGAAATCGCGAAATGTAATTTTTAAACAATACATTTTCATGATTTAGGAATTTTGTATGGCGATTCATGTAAATAGAAAAATTTCAATTTGAAGGAATTCAATTTGCTTACCTGTTATCGTTTTTGTCAGAGACACGAGCAATCACAGGTATCGTTCGACTTTCCCGAGTGCTTTTTACGACACACACAGCCTGCAAATAATTAAGCATACGGATTTTTTATTAGCTAATTTTCTTTTGAACCATGACTTGACTTTTATCCAATTCGTACAATTATTTTCCTATTCAATATTACTCTTTACTGTACGCTTCTTTCGCGAAACGTTCAAATTGCATATGAACGATAGAAACCGGTTTGGTAAAAGCACCCATTAGTCATTTGTACATTTACTTTGTACTTTAAGATATAAAATAGAGAGGACAAAAAATTTCAAAAAATGGGCATCCATTTTTCGGTTGATTATCCATTAACGACTGCAACGATCTGCGCGAAGGGGCGTATGAAGCTGTAAAAGTCGCACCTTCACAATTACCACAAATGTTCAAAATAAAGAAGTTAGAAGAAACTGCAAACTAGAGCAACGAGAGTAAAATTTGGTGAACAAAACGCCCCTACTTCACCCTATTTTCTCCCAAGTCAACTGCACTGTTTTTAGAACTCATGGATAGCATGTGAGGATGACATCAACAAAAAAACTATTCATCTTCACTTTTCTAAAGGAAAGGTTTGGGTTTTACATAGAATGAAAATTTTGTTAATCGTAATGGAATCCTTCTCGTTTTCATCTATTTTCAAATTACTTTTTTTGCGTATTCCGCTCTCTCTCTCTCTTTAACGTGTGCTGACGAAGATGGCATACAATTTCAAAAACCTGTCATGAAAAATCAAAGTGAGATTGGTTTTATTGAACCAGAAGAGAGATAAAGGAAGAGAAGAGGATGAAAACGAAGACTCCAATCATGCCTGACACACTGACTGAAAAACTCGTAATTACAAGGCAAAGCGTATTTTAAAAACCATTTCATTTCATACAATTTTTACCATTAATGCTATTTTAAAAAAGCGAGAAGACCCTTTCCTGAAGACTGCTTGAAAGGGTTATATAGAAACGGAATGACTGTATATACATTATTGTAGAAAGAAAAAAACATAATACATAAATAAGCATACAGTCATCGCAAACAGTATTGAAAGGGAAACACATATTTGGTTACAATGAGTTTTTTCCGCATTGTGTGATGGTAAATACCTACATATAATGTATATTATTTAATGTATGCAATGCTTAGTTGTGAATGTGAATGAATAATATATGTACAGAAATATATAAAAAAGTCCAAGCAATGTCATTTCACAATTTAGCAAGGAATTGAGGCTAAGACTTTTCGCACGATCGGTAATATATTCCGTTCCCTGATTGCACGACAAAAAAGACAAACACTAGCTTTGAAGAAAATACTAAAATTATTTATAAATACAACATTATAAATAATATACATACTGCATGAGATATTGCACTGCATGTGTGCAATAATACCATTGATAAAACCAAACTTAGGTATGCACCTTTTAATTACCTATACCTTGGAACATCTCACATCATATTCTCTCTGAGCTTTATTGTTACAAATATGAAAAAAATACATTTACAGCTTGAGAATATTAAAATGAGAAAGTATTTTTAATCGCCCTTTTCTTTTCAATCTAATTTAGGAATTGGATAAGTAAGATTTTAGTAACTCAGAGGCCCAAACAAATTTTCATAGGAAAAGGAGAACTCAATGGTGCGTGTTAAAATTAGTTTGCTTTCGCCTACATTAGCACTCCTCGTCCATCACTTTTTTTAGCAAAAGAAATTAACAAAAAAAAGAACTCTCTACGTCTACCTTAGTTGATAAACTTTCCTTCTTCATACTAATCTTTCTTCAAAAGACAATACATGAATGACTGCGGGCTGACGGCAATTTCTTTTCGCCTGTTCTTATTAAATTTTTGATAACTACAAGATCAACAGGACCAGCATCCACATTTCGGCATTAGGGACTGGCATAATAAAAATGTGAGTTCATACAAAGAAAAAAGATTGTCCACTTTCTACATTGTCCTTTTGGCAATATTTTAAACTAAAAAAAAGTAAGAGGACAACATTGGTGACAGACAAAGACAAGTGACAAGAAGTTTTGAAAAGTGTGCCTATTTATCTAAATGTCCCCGGATTTTGTGACTGACTCCACTTTTCATTGAACTTCAAAGCATTTGGACTAAGGATACTTACTTTTTTAATGTAAGCCTGAAGTTTCTCATAGAAAAAGCTGGTTTTATTTTATGAGCTTTTGGTTTAAAATTATGCATGCCGTGCATGTACCAGCAGACAAGTAAGAAAGAAGAAGAAATCATAAAGTTCTTATTCTTCCCTTCCTCTTGGCAAAGTGGCATGTTCAAACGATGTGATGGATGTTTTTTGCAGATGAGCAAAGGAGATTTTGCTCCCTTTTATGACCATCATAATAGTTCTTAAAGTGTACCTATACTTTCGGCAAACTCGCATGCAAAACTGGGCCATCCAGTTTTGCCTCAAGCATGTTTACTACTTACTTGCACATATTTTTTGTAAGAAGACGCATGCATAAAGTACATAATAGTAACAAAGTATCAACTTGAAAACCATGTTGCATTATTTAGGTTTTTTATTATGTCGTTGGGCTGGCTTTACAGATTAAAAGTTAGATATTAACTTGCGAATAATGTTCTATGAGAGTTTTATCTGCTTTGCGTGGAGTCTTTAGCTCACTTGGCTTTTGCAGCAAAGAAAACAACTTGTTTTTGCAGCTTGATTCGTGATACCGATTCTTTGCCAAGATTAGTTTAGTTGGTTGTAATTTACAAAGAGAGAAAAACCAAGGCAAGTAAAAGCATGACCAACTGACTGGCATTTTCAAATATTAAAACATCCGGATCAAACACAGCAATTAAAATTTTATTCACCATTTAAATGCAAAGTATGTTTGATGTGTTGACTTGAGTTGGTCGGGCTATTTACTTCTTATCCTTTCATTTGTCACTACCTGTCTAGATTTTTTGTTTGCTAAAGAAAGACCATGAAAATAAGAATGTGTACATTACATGTCCAAGAGAAATCGTACAGAATGTGAAATGCTTACTGAGCTTATTGAGTTTCGTGAGTATCCAAGAAAAAATTGCAAGACAATTATTATGGATTACACTTATGATTACGCTTCGTGTATCAGTTTTAACAAACCACTACTGCCCGACGGGCATTTCATGTCACTAATGATAATAATTTGATGAGCCATGCTATTTTTATTATTATTACCATTACATATTATTAGATTTGCACAAAAATTTTGTTGAGGTTTATAGGAATGTAATGTTTTGTTTGACATGTTGCGTTGCAAGTGGACATGGTGCAGTTGCCAAATTCTTTTCACTTTTGTACATGTTGACTATGTTGCAAAAAATAAGCACATACCTGAAAGACAATGGATGAGATATCATCTTCATCTCGATCAAGAGGTTGACTCAACTGCAGCTTTTTCCCGTGTAGACGAAAATATCTCTTATCGTTTTGAACTAGCGTGAGGTCAATTTGATTCCACGGATCTCCTATGATTGGTAACTCTTTTGGGGTTGTTGTTTGACCAGTCTCTGCAAAGATAATTGTTTCATAACATTATCACGATAAAGAGATTTAGCGGAGTGGAGTCAGCACAGATTATTTCACAAGTCAATAATTTTTCCCTTACCATCTCCAACACTTTCTTCAATGTCAACAATAATACTTGACAACCCATTCTCCAGCCTGCACAGATCTGAAAGGTTAAATATATAGAATAATGTAGAGACATATAATCGTTTATCGATAAATGATAATCATTATTAAGTAATCATATTTTTCTTGGGAACCTCACGTGTCAGATTTATTGACACAAGTTTTTTTATGCCCAAAGCGCTTTTATATCAGGCATATGTAAAGCACATGCCAGACAGTTTTGGGTGTAATTTTTTGTTGTTTACGTACGGTATGTTTCGCAAAGATTTAGAAGCTGTTGGTCATAGTTCAAAAAACGACCTTTTGTGTCGTGAATCATAAGATATACATCAATCGTGATAGCAATTCAACGCAACTGCAATTTTAAAGGTAAAGTTCGTTACCTCAACACCTTACATAGCATAACGCGGGTACGTAAGGTAAGTATGTTCAATCTAAAACAGAAATTGTAAAAATTCTACAAGCGTTCCCTGTGTGCATAAATCCCATTTGTTACACTATAAACAATAAACATCGATGATGCCTGCTGTGTCCACCCTCAACCGTAATTGTGGGTAGACACCAGCCATTCATCTCCCCAGTTCAACAGCCATTGTTGTATTTTATGATTCACAGGAAGTGCTCTTCCTGTGCTAGGCTACGTTTTTATTCTGCTCTTGTTTGACCACAAAGTAGGATTGTATAATGGGAAGAAAGGAACGTTACAGGTACGTCACATGAGCAACAGGTGTATATTTTATAACAGTCAGTTTTTTTCAAATTTCCACCAAGTGATAACTAGTACGTATGTACCGAAAGCAATGGACGGTGGTATTACATCAAATAAAAATTTATTAATGTCCATTGACCTGTTGAGTCCATCTCATCTTTTGCACTGTGAAATTCGTTTGGATGAATACTCACGTACAATTTGTTCGGTTGAAAAATATTTCATTGACAGTTTGAACATCGAAATGATTATCTCATCGAGTAATTTAATATAATAATTCTTTTATTAGAATTGTTGCAATTTGTGACAAATTATCTAAACATTGTGGAATGTTTGCTATTATTGCGATAGACGACTTGGCTCCTTATAGTACTGGCAGTAGGGTGCAGTCAAAACTTAAAAAAAAAACTTTAAAAAATATGCCCTTTAGGTTGCCAAATTGAGTATGACGATTCATCGATAAAATGCGATTGACAAGTGTTGAGGTCAATCACTGTGATGCTTATGATTTATCTTTGAAATAGGGCCAACGCTGATTGTGAAAGGGAGAAAGTGAAAAAAACTTCGACTTGATTGTTTTACTCATCCCTTCAAAAATGTACAACTAAGGAAAGCGAAATTGATAATTGAATATTGATCTTTTACGACATTTTAATCAACTTCATCAAACCGTTTGGGTGGGTGTAACATCGAAATGTAAAGACGATGAAAGTTTTTTGCTTACTTCATTATTTTATTTTGCTTATCGCTACATGTTGTCAACGCATGCGCCCATGTAACATTTGCTTCTCAATCTGTCAAGAATTATAAAGGGCTTTCATTCCGCATCTGACTTGAACACTAACCACATAGTTGGTAGTTGGTGGCGAGTACTACGACTATTAATGGTAGTTCATATTTGGTTTTCATCATATTTTTTGCTTAGTTCTTACTTTAGTGAGTATAGATATGGGGGTAATGTACATAGTTGTTCTATACTAGGCTTCGTCGAGTCCAAAAGAATTTTTGAAAAGTAGAAAAGAACGAGACACCGCTTAAAACAAAACTACTTTTGTTTTGACAGTGACGAGCATGTCATGTGTCATCCGTAATGTTGGAACCAATTAATAAAAATCCCACACAGAACGGTAACGGCGAAAATGGGCTTTGTTGTCGAGACAGAAGCCAGAATCACCCACACATAATGTAGGCATGAATTGCATAGTAATCATGATGAAGACGATTTTCTCTCATTAAAGCTAACAGACTTATAATGAGTGAGTGATGCGTAAAATATTTCGAGTGTCAAAAAAGCACAATAATGGAATCTCAAAGAGAAAAAGTAGTCCCAAATACGTAAGCCAATCCATAACAAAGAACTGCATTAATAGTCTGACTAAAATCCCGCCTCCACTTCCCTTTCAAAACTACGCAGCCAAATTATTTACCATTCTGATAGAAAATACCTCACAAAACAAACTTTTTTAACAATGCAGTCAGGTTGCCCTGAACTGCACTTCACTTTTCACCATGTGGCATGGCATGTCATCCTAAAAAAAGTTGCATGTCGTATCTCACATGTGTAAAATACATGAGTGAATGGATCAAGTGAAGTGAGATGAGTTTTGTTGACCTCGATTTTTGGGGATTCAGTTGAGACTCTCTAAAACTGGTTGAAACACTAAAAACTTGCAGCAGCAGTGGTCCAACTCACAATAGCCACTGGTAGTTGAATAAGCCAAGGCCTTTGTAAGTTTTCATCGTTATCATCATATCAGCATCACCATCACGTAAAATAGATCCTTTATTTTTACTGCGGCTGACCCAAATTAGAATGCAAAATGTTGAGACAAAACTACAACTGTCCAGTCAATATAAACAAATCCAATTAAAAACAAATGCAACAAAAAAAACAGTTCGAATCAGAAGTAAATACTGTGCACTTAAATATGAATTCTACATAGGTATATACGCTCATTGTTATAATATATAAAGTTGTTGCATACCACAGCTCAGTTAATGACGAAACAAATTTGTGTGTGCTTCACACTGATAACCAAGTTAAATTTACACCATGTGATATCTAAACACGAGTGCAGCAATCTTCTGTTTTCATCTATAATCCGTAACTGTAATCCGTTGTATCAGCCTCAGCTCTGTTGACAAATCTTTGCCAACAACTGTAATTAATATTGTAATATTGAGTTTGCAATTTTGCATAGTTGGGCTGTGTTTGGCCACAATTTTTCACAGCGAGATAAATTGCTGTGGGCCATAATTATACAACTAATTACTCACTTTACTTTTTATTTCGAAAGTGTTGACAAAAAAGTATACCAACTTATTGTTAGCATGTTTTGTAAATTTAATTAGCAAAAAGGATAAATATAAATGCTGATGAGGTGGAGGATGCACCCTGACATGTATTTTTAACGCACAAGTTTGCTTACTTTTCATGTTTTTTTTGTAGGAAAGGGACAAATTCATGGTCTTTCAATAAAAATACACTGCGGAGCTTTTATGCAGCTTGTGCACACATATTTTGAGCTCATCACGCATTGCATTTTTATTATGAATTTTCCCTGACGAATATTATCACAAATGCAGTGCACATGGCCTAAATAAAAATGTTCATCAGGGTCTTACAAAACTTATTATGCCTGTGGTTAATTACAAAAATTATTTTTACTTTGAGACATAGACATAACATTGTCCTTAACATAAAATTTTGACAATTCTGTATATTGTTTCAGTGTTATTTCTGATAACCGTACGTAGGGATCAATATAATAATATTTTATTTATGTGTTGTGCACTTCTCTCAATTTTATTATTGTTTATTAAGTGGTTGCACTGTGATAACAATGGAGAGTGAAATTATTTTTCAAAAAATAATTTTTACGATTGATTATGATAATGAATAAGTAACTAGGAAGTGTGTTAACATTAAACGCAACAATGCGCTGATAAAAGTTCACAGGACCATCGTCCGCGGCTCCTGGCGTGGCCATTAATTATTTTCAATGGCTGAGCAGCAAGATGACTTGATGATGATGGTTATGATCCACCAACTGTTAAGATCTTCAGGACCATAAAAGTGAACCCTAATTATCAAATAGTCATGCGCAAAAACATTGTATGCTCAGTCAAATTGATTTAAGATTCATTCAGAAGACCCACTGACAGAATTAAGTAAACTCCTTCAATCCGTATGTCTACATTGTTAGGAGGCGCACAACTTTAATTCCTTATCAGGATCATTTGAGATTCACCCATATATTGGTGCCATTATCACACCATAAATAAATGATTGCCATAATGCGCTCAGCTAAGATTATAATTAAATAAAAATAATTCAAGTATGACCGAGTCTACTTAGTCACATTACAACTTTTTTCCAATTGGATAGTTGTAGAGAATGCGCGAAGATAAAATTGAAGCACAAATCCATAAATAAAAACAAGTAAATAAACAACTTAAAGTGAGATTTTGAGAACAGCTTCTGAATTTAAGTAGATGAAATAATATTTGTTTAGTGTTTGCCTTTAATGGCGCATTTAAAATTCAGGTATTTACCTACATACCTGCTCTACGAATATTGACACATGCAACCATTTTGATTCCCGTCTTACGACACTACTTGCATTAAATTATTATAACAATGCACCAAATGCTGATGCTTTAATGCCTACCTGAAAACAATACGATAATGGTACAATGGACGTAATGATAATAATAATAAACTATTTAATAATCACCCATCAGCCTCATCTTCATTATTACGTGTTTTTGGTTGTTCACAACAATTCGTTTTGTGAACAACGTTTAGCCAATCATAAAAATGCCGAACTTCACAATGAATGGGTTTGAACGGAGCGAGCTGCGTAATAGTGGAAACCAGTGAGAAAAGCGTAGCAAGAAAATGAACAAATGAATGACGCGAATGAATGAATCCTTCACTAACAACCTAAGTAAAGCAAAAAGAACTTTTAAGTGGGTATCAAACCATGTAATACTTTGTTTGTCTAGTCATTCATTTTCCCTTCTAATTTATCTCTTTAAGGCATGTTGCTTTTCACAGAGTAAAAAAGTCAAGATTTGATTTCTTTTAACTAGGTCTCCCTGAACAGTGAATGATGACGGGAAAGCAAGAAGGTTATATGATTTGGTTCTCTGCGCGAATATGTAATTAAATGACACAAGAAGAAAAAGGAAGACAAGTTTTTGGATTTGAATGGGCACGCATAGATGAATGCATACAATGCAGCTGACAACAGAATAATCTTTTTGTTTAGTTGTTCGTGGCATGCCCTCCTGCTGATGCTGAATTAATATAGTTAACCAGGAGCTACTTACACTTGCATCTCACATCGCATCCTAAACCAATCAACTTTTTGTTTTCTTTTGTGGGCTATGGTTTCAGTAGTACAAGTGGATTTTTTTTCGATTTCGAAGCCAACTTTTCCTCTTCTCAGTTCTGTTGCTGTTCCGTAAGAAATTGTCTCTGATATTATTCCTCTCTCCCAGTTCAGCCTTAAGAGGCATAGTAGCTGTAATAATAATCGCATACCTTCAACAAAAATGAAGGAAAAGTCAAATAAATAAAAAACTGAATGAATGAGTGTGAGGAAAATGGTAGTGTATGACAATGAACATATAATATAAAAGTACGCGCTTGCGCAAAATATGTGATCACACATTTCCCTACATACTACATGTATTTAGGCATTCGCATCTTATTTTTTTAGCAAGTACCTTTTCTTTTCTTTTGGTGAGGTGACTACGAAAAAAAAATCCTGTTTTGCTTACTCCTTCTTCATGTCAACATCATCATGTATTGAGGGCCTGGACTCAATAAAAGTCATCACATAGTCATGTCTTAGGTATGCGTAAAGCAGATAATAAACTGCAGTGAAAGAAAAAGAAACTCGTATACACATACACAAAATTATCTTGATAAGAATCAAGTGAGTGTATAGGTAACACTGTGATGCTAAAACGCAGGGGAAAATGAGGCAGGATCTTCTCTTGAGTTGAATGAGTCAAGTGAGCATTATTGCTTTTGTCTTGACCTCAAGAGAAAAAATAAGTTTGTGAATTACTATAACTTGGCATCACGGCGTAAATTTAAACATTGTATATTGAGAGTGTACAGGACAATGTGGAAGTGTGTGGCTTAAATGTGAATTTTTTGTTTGGCGAGCATTATGCAGATTTTGAAGCAAGGTGGGCCAATCCACCATCACTTCTTGAGCCACCACCTTCATAATGCTCTCAGCGTGCTACTATCAACTTGTCCAAGTATAGGGCAGTAGGTTTCAAAAACTCATTCGAGTTGCTTCCCTTAAAAAAATTCTACATCTGCTTTGAATTATGTTACTTTTACGCTTCAACTTTAGTCCATTACACATACATTTTAATATATTTAGTTAGAAAAGCATATTATTATTACTTATTGCATTTGGTCAACAGTGGATTTTTTGTGATTAAATGGCACTTTTTCGTTCTTGGTAAAACACGATGAGAAGGCAGAAAAGGGATGATTTATTGTTGGACTCACTCTGTAAGGCTGACATGGGAGAGTTAAGCACGAGTGAAAAAAATGGTTTTTCATGTAATATGACGCGAAGAAATTAACTGATGCCGATGGAGAGGAGATGATGATGTGATATCCATCTGATCATTACACCTTCTGTTACTCTGTAATATAATACGGAACAGAACACGAGGTGAAAAGAAGACTCTTGTAAATAATGCTTTTACCTCTCTCCTTTTCTGTCTTCCTTTCAAAACACGACAAACGAAAAATCGTGCTGGGCAGTTTGACTATGTGTTGGAATGATTGAATAAGAATGCCAAAGAACCTTCGCTTCTTTGGCATTCAAAGGAGCTTGCAGTTGTGAATGCAGACGCATAATTCTTCGTAAAGGTGGGTTCCGAAAATTCAGAAGTTGGCTCGTTGAAAAACAAACAATCGATTTGTTCCTATTTATATTTTTGAATATTAATAAGACATGTGTTTAAAAAACTTTTGGAGAAGTGTCTGACTCTACAGATTAAGGTACTCGTGATAGGCATACCCAATTTCTTAAACGTTAAAACAAAACTGACCTACATCTGTCCCGGTCTCTTTCTCTGTTTGCCACGACGGTAACAACAATAAGACAGCAGTTGGTGAACAGCATCACGACCAAGATGTTTCGTTTCTTTTATTTCTTCGCATTTACTCATATTTTGTTATTATCATCCGTGTGCGTACAGATTACTTTCATCTCTTCAGGCTACATACAATATAATACATGCATAATGTGGTCCACCACTCTTAACCTCCACCTTGTGCCATGACTTTTGCTACGTGGCACTTTTCTTGCTGCAGCAGGAGGGTTACTTTGGGCCAATTTTCTGGCTCTCTACAACATATTACCAGGCCACATGTGGCATAAAAGGAAGGTATTAATAATTTAAGCCTCATAAGATCTACAACTCCTATGTATGTAGATAAGTTTAAGACTTGTTTCAATCCGCGCTTCTAATTTTGGCGATTCAGATCTTCGTATCTTCTAATCTGTATGCAAAATATGCTTAGTTTTTTACTGCTGTTGCATCGCGTTAATTTCCAGAAAAGTTTATTTCTGCCTCTCCTACTTTTGCTGCAAATTAATTAAATTATTAAATGAACTTAATGAACTCGAGAATATTAATGTGCATTTCATGCTTGCTTCCATGATCTTGAAATTGTAGAACATGGTGTGACGTGATCTTAATTTTTTCATTGAGATCATCGTAAAAGTTTCAAGCATAAATGTTTCAAGAATAATTATTATAGTTTTAAATCCGGTTTTGGAAGTCACAATGAAACTAACGGTGTCCTTATTGTAACTTTTGTATTCCGCTCTTCGTCATCTCATAATCACATTAAACTATTCCGACTTGTTCTTCTTGCCTTAACCAGTTGTATTTCTGCTTTCGTAATAACATCAGTCACACAGTGACAGTAATAAAGAAGCAATAACAGAGTGACAACGACATATTCATTTTATTTATGCGTACAGCATTGCATTGTGTCTGATTTCTTCACGACTTTTCTCTCACATTCAGACGCACTGACCGAGTATCCCAATAATGCGCACCATGATTCAATTTCTTTTTGTGTAAGTCATATGTATGTTTATAGTGACTTGTTGATGTGCAGAATACGTGAATAGAAGTTAACTGTGACGACACAGTCGACGTGCAAATTGACACAAGGGAAATTAAAACGTGATTTGGCATGATTAAGTATGTCCAAGTGATTCCTTATCTGGCCAAAATTTAGAACTAATTCTGATCAAGTAAAATAATATTGCAAAGCATTAGAATTTTTTTATGAAACCTGTTTCTGCATTATTTCCACTTTCCTATTGTAGTTGTTCCTAATTTTGTGAGTTAGCGTCCCATTATTATTTCTTTAAAAATGTTGACAAAAACATGGCTCATTCACATGAAATTTATCACAGAAAAAGTGTATGTTTCTCGCTCTGTATTTTTGTGCCTCTCACAAATCTAACCAAATTGGTTCGATTGCCAGGTAGTGGCTACATGAGAGATAAGTTATAGATAAAGGTGTGGAGGCGGCAGTGTATCATGTAGTGTATCATGCTCCTAACTAACGACCCATCGTGTGTCTGCTGCCCACTGAGTGCGTGCAATATGAATTTCTTCTTTAAAAACCTCGTTAAAAAATTCAGCCAAAAAGCAAAAGCTTCTTGCAATTTACAATGTCTTGAGAAATACTTCGATATAAAAATGATGAACGATTCATGCGTGCCCATCGTTTTTGGAGTACCCACATGCACATATCATGTGAACTGTCCCTGATCATAAAAGTCGTAAAGATTGGACGAAAAAAAAACTTTTTTGTGTTCTGCTATATGCACGACATTTGTGTTAAGCCTTATAACATGTCGTGTGTAATATTGTAATCCTCCTCACACAGCCCTCATCATTAGCTTTAAAAGATTAAAGCAAATGTAACAAAGTGTGGTAAATGGATTGCATGCGTTTTATACCTTCTTCGCCAGTTTGATTTCAAAATCTTCAGCTCGTTAGTAAAAATTGAAACATTGGTTTTGTTTGGTCACATGTGAACTGTTATAATAAGGTTCTCAATCATGGTGCTTAAAAATCTAACTGGCTTTTTTTTCAATAAAAGAGAGAAATATATAAAATTTTGAAAATGATTAAAAGTTTTGTTTAGACTTAAGACACAATTTTAGGGGAAGATATGAATCCAACCTGGTATAATCAATATTGAAAATGAAAAATGTAAAAATGATCACGACAGTCCTATAAGTGTTTTTCACAAAGCTATCTCAAGCACAAATGTTTGCAATAGTGCTTTTATCGACTTGGTTGTCTTCTTTTCTAAAAGGGAAATTTTTAATAATAAACACAAATTAGGAAGAGATTCCATTATTCATCCTTTTTTGCCCTTTCTGCGGCCATTTCGCTTGTTTCTAAAGATCATGAATCCTTTTTAATGCATGTGCGCACGCATGACATTAAATGATACATGCTCATATGTCAGTCAAGTCAAATCATGAGAGTCTCCTAAACAATTTCTTCATCTTTAAAGGAAGCGATATCATCTCGTGTTCAATATGCATGCATAATAATGTATTCCTACTGAACATGATATTGGTAAGTCCACAAAAATAAACAATATAAAGGCACTTTGCACAAAGTCCCAGTAATATTTAAGCTATAACTTTCATCACTAGCATGACTACACGTATGCAATAATTTTCCATAATTTTTGGCAACTTAGACGATCACACTGATTTAACTAGTTCTGCATGACCAATAATATTCACACGTACGCTCACAGAAACTCTTCCCTTTTTAAATAAACATGATGACATAAAAAAATCTGCACTCCTCTCGTTTAGCTTTAGACTTCCTTCAATCCTTCAAAATCAATGAAGAAAGGAGAAATTTGGAGAGATTTTTTTTCGTCTTGGTCACTTTTGTAAAAGAAGAATAGAAGGTGGTGCTGCGGGCAAGCGTGTGATATTTTATTAGGCCTGGTGTGGTTATTATTACACACATTGCGGCTTTCATTTTTTGCAAAATACCTTTTCTTCTTGTATTCTGCTAAACTACTTTATTAGCCACGCAATCCTTTGTTGATTTTTATTATTGAAGGGTAAGTAACCAAAATTAGAGTGGAACACATGAGCAACAGTCCCAAAATTTGTGGTACATTAGTGATATAAGAAGAGCCCAGCATGAGATTCACTTTTACTTGAAATGAATAAATACGTAATTCGCAGACACACTCTCATTTCTTATTTCGCATTATTTATTCAGTTAGATTCATTTTAGAAGAAGTGTGCATGCATTATAAAACATCAAAAGTGCAGTTCACAAAAGACCACTAAAATAGATACGTGAGCTCCTGTTCTCACGCGAGAAGGTTTCCGTGTTCGTTGAATCTTCCTTTCTTTTTACTTCTATTTGTATCTGACTTTGTAATTTTATGTACTCATTACTTGCATAAAATTGGTAGTAAAAAGTTAATCATTTACTCTTCGCAACTCACGCTGCAAATAGAAAAAAATTTAAATGAGGAATGCGTCACAATATGTACCTTTTATGTAAGCTATAACTGACGGTGAATGTTGCTCTGCGGTTTTACCGTAAGATTTCAGGTAGTCACCTAGCTGCATTCTTTGCCATCAAAGATAAAAATGTCAAATCATTTATTGCCCAACGTGGAACTGAGATTAATGTGACGTGGCAAATCTAATTACATTTGTTGTACAGTTTACGCTTATATTTCAATTATTAGGGCAATTTTAGAAAAAAGAATTAAGTTGGCTGACAACACTGTTGTGGTCACTATATACCTGATCCGACAATAAAGATTATTGTACCCACAAAGGCTGGGGATTTGCTGACATGAAAAAGCTACAAGGCTCGATTATAGTTGTTGCCTTTTATGTAGTGCGCAACCAACACGACAAATTACTGAGATTACGAGAAATCAAGTCTCATCATCAAATGACAATTTAACTGTGTGTCACAAAAAATATATCTTCGTGAAGCAAACGACATCTCCGAGCAGAACAATCTTCAATATAAGAAAATAATCTCACAAGTAATCAAACAAATGACAATTTAGATGTAATTATTCTTCAGAATTTTTCCCCGATGAGTTTATTAATACTCTCATATCATATATGCCAATGGGAACAGTTACGTGATGCACCGGAGCTTAATCAAGGTTTTTATTTATTTACTGCTCAATTTCCACTGAACAAACTGAACCCGCTACACTTTAAAGAATTACTAAACTACACATACAAAACAGCAGCATTCTAGAATATTTACGATAAGCGCACCACGAGTGCATAATTTCTGCAGGAGCAATGCAGTTGCTCATAATTATCTTAATTATCTTTCCCACGTTGAAAACAGTCATTCATTCGAAGTATTTTTTTATTGTTTTTTGTGCCAGTCAGTTAGCATACTTGTGTACCACCACCACCATCAGTTAGCAGCCACATACAATCCTTACATCAAGAATCATAATAAATAAACTCATTTTTTTGTGATTCGCAACTCCTGC
Organism: Troglopedetes dispersus; assembly: GCA_027744215.1. Taxonomy (NCBI): domain Eukaryota; kingdom Metazoa; phylum Arthropoda; class Collembola; order Entomobryomorpha; family Paronellidae; genus Troglopedetes; species Troglopedetes dispersus. Next base: position 25,121 of record JAHZNF010001093.1, read on the forward strand.
TTGAGCCGCTTGTTAGTCTGGTAAAAGGTTTCATTGTCATATCCATCATTCCAAAAGCAGCCTTTTTTCTTTAGCACCTTACATTTTTTACTCAGAAGTAAGGAGGAGTACCGGTGGAGGTAAAAAAAAAGTTGTCAAGTGAAGAGAACGGTAGACGGTGTTAGCACGTCAGTTCTAAGAACTTACTTCAAATATGAAGTATAAGTATGTATATGTGTTTAAAAACAATGGAGTTACTGTGTACAGCAGGCTGAAAACATCAATAAGGCAGATCTGAACAGGGCAATATTTAGAAGCACAGTTTTTACATCTGACAAACACTGTCATATTATCCATAAAGGAGAAGCAATAGAAAAGCATAATAAATTGCACATTTGCTAATGCCTTACTTGATGTTTGCAAAGAAGTTTGACGACGAGGGAAAGACAACAAATAGAAGTTGAAGTGGTTTGTTGGCCTAATGAACATTCGTTAATTACATAGGTGGCTAGATAAAGAACAATTATTGTTTGCAGTTATTTTCTCACACTTCACCAAACAAGCGGATAATCTCACTCCGCTCCATTCGTCATTATAAAAAATCGTCACAAGTGGGAGTAACTTTATTCCCTGTGTGTACACCACTGACATAGTAATGTGCCGCATTGAGCCAGTTTATGTCAAATATTTACGATTTGCTGCTCTTGTCTTTCTTCAAGGGAATCGTTCGTTAAATTATAACATTGCAATGTTGTAAAACACGCGCATGCAAAATATAAAACACTTGTAGATTATTGCTTGTAGTATTATTTTCTGTTTGAGATGTAGTACTGTCCCGTGCTTCCACATAAACTTGCAATTTACCTAATTGTTTAATATTTTTCTCAGGAAAGAAATATCCACGAAATAGGCTTACAAAGGATAGGTTAGAGCCTCTAACTTAGAGGTACACTTGATGTGTCCAAATATTTTTTTCAGTTGAATTGGATGTAAAAATCGCACGCTTCTTTAATGCCGTGTCAGCAATTATGGTGTGATTCAAAGTTGTCCTCTCTCAAATTCTAGCTGTGCAACGTGCTTACTTAGAACTTAAAAAAACGTTAAGTAATTCTGATTGAAAGTCATGAATTTACCACAACTCCTATACCTTCATTAATAGTTTTGTTATGCAAGATAAGGTGTTCCCAATGCAGAGAGTTAATTTAAAAATACGCAGAATTACTACAAGTAAACTTGTACGTCAGTTATAACCTCATTACATTGATAACATTTTATTGAATAATTGTGTTCACTGACATTTGTCACTCTTCTTTTCTCTCCTTTGAGTTACATTGACTTGCAATGATTCCAGTCTACAAAATGAATGTAGGTCGCCGTCTAAAAGATCCCCCATGCTTCGACATGCAACCACGACTTCGCAGCCTTCATTTTGCGATAGTTCAAACTAAACTAGTTAATTGTTATTCATAAAAAGCGTTTTATATAGGTTCGGTCAACTGTGATTTTTTGCACTCAAAATATTGTCACTACTTTCGCACCCATTCCTTTCTGCTTTATTCCTTTTCTCCTCATTTAAAAACAGATAAAGTCTAAAAAATTAGTACAGTTAGTCAAGTTGTTACTTTATTGCTACTGCAAATGAAGAAGAATGAAAAGATTAGACGTGAATGACATAATAAGAGCCGTCACAGAAGCCGTACGCAAGATTGTGTTTAATTTAGGTAACAGTAATTTTTATCCATGCATTGCGTCCTGTCAAGGTCTATCATAGTGCCTTATCGCAACTGTATATGAACTATGAACAGATTTCTATCCCCAGAAAAATAGAATGTGTCCATACGTCAGTCGTTAACCTTTCTAAAAAAATATGTTGTCATTTCGGTAGGTTCTCCTACCCTTTAATTGAAATTTAACAGGAGTAATTCATTCATAATTTTTATGATTGAGTGGATATACTGTTTACATTTACTGTTCTTCTAATCGCTAAAAGGTAGAAGCAAAGTGACGTTCTAGTAAACATTTGTAATTGCTTTTTGCCACTACTATCATTGATTCTCCTATGATGTTTGTTTCATATTAAAGATTGCTTTGTGCGTGTGTGGCTTGCGGTTGTAATTTAAAACTTGTTCAAGTCAATTGCATCCACTTTGAAGAAAACAAGAGCAGCTCTGATAGTAAAAAATTGTGCCGCGCACGCAATCACGATGAGACAACAATATCCAATCACTCTCATATAGTCCGCCTTAATACTTAAAAAACGCTCTTGTTCCTTTGTTGCATGAAATCTTTATTGATGTCACTTCACCCATTTCAATCTTTCTGTAGATACCGACCTCCCCTGACTGACAATCTTACTTTAAATTATTTGTAGCTCATGTAATAAAGTATCCGTAGGTGTATATTTCGTTATGTCTCTGATTCGACCTCACCTTTGCCACATATTGTATTACAGATCACTATTTTAATATCAAGGAGAGACGTAAAAAATAAAAGTTTGTGGGCATTTTCTAAGCTAAAATCATCGTTTCTCAAAAAGCAAATGAACAAATCACTTTTTTACCATGAAGGTTGACATTTTAATATTTGGCGCTGAAAAATCGTACAAGGAGAAGGGAACAGAATTTTTGACGTTCCTCGACGAGTTCTTCCTTGAAGGAGGAAGTCTCATAGTTTCATCTCAGCAGAGCTTTCTTGAAACGATACCTTTGTTCTACAAGATAATAATAATAATAGTAATATGCAAAAAAGTTTTATGAGTTATGAGTCCTCTGTAATTATCACTGTCACTTGTTTGCCTGTTACTTTTTGTTCATGCTGTTATCTTGTCAAAACCGTGAGGAATTTATAACAGTGCCCAACAGTTTTGTTTGCTTTTGCTCGGCTATTTTCTAAACTTATCGTCTTAACAGATCAAGTAACAGTACCTAGATGCATGAGTGAAATAGAGAGAGTCGAATTGTGTGTGTGTGTGTGTGTGTGTGTGTGTGTGTGTGTGTGTGAGAGAGAGAGAGAGAGGGAGAGGATCGGATGATAAATAAAATGGAACTAGACACCACAAAAATTAGAGACCACAGGCATCGCTCTAATACAAAAATCATTTCCTTCCATTACAGGTGTTTAAAGCGCAACCTGAGGTTTTCTTATTGTTTTAATAGAAATAATGGGATTTTTTTGGTTAGGAGGAATGATTTCTGTAATAAGCAAACTATTACACTGGTCTTTTGAAATCTAGTTAGAGAATTCGTGCGGAATGGCAAAACGAAAGAGACGCGTTAAAGGAACTTGTCTTTCAAGAAGGAAAGACTGTTTGAAGAGACGAAACTGAAAAAAAGGGACAACCCAGCAACGTAAATTAAAGATGTGTGATGATAATGACAGTGTTAGAGACTATTATCCTTTTTATTATCATCCCCCCAACAACAGCAACATCATGCATGATGAATCAAAACAGAAGAAAGTAATGTTGGCAATACCAAAGAAGCACGCGTACACACAAAGTGCATCATCATCATGCATCACTGCCTCAATAAATGAATGAAGAACTTTCTTCCTCTAGTAGTACACGCACAACAAACTCTTTGCTATACTTTAAATAGAACCTGTTACAATCCTATTACTATTATTATTATGCATTTGAACGGATTTGTTTGACTTACTTGAAGTAGGTGTGGATCCTAAAGTAGTGCTGTCCCCGCCACTCTCATTTGCATCACCTGGAGTGCCCGTAACTTGGGCATTACCATTTTGACAAAAGAGCTGAGCTAAAAATAGCGAAAACAATACTAATGACGACGGCCAGTCGACTCCCTCACGGCCTCCTCCCAGGCGTCCTTTCTTGCGCGTTCTCATTTCATCGGTACGGTTGAGACTGGCTGCGATTTTCTGAAAAAAAAAACAGAGAGGAAGTGACAAAATTCAATGGATCGTTTAAAGAGAAGATCACGTTGTGACGAGATGATCATGGTTATTTCAGGGAATAAAGAATAAGTTTTTGAATGCAACGGCAAACAAATTTCCTGAAGATGATACACTTCTATTTTTCCATATCAGGAATGATAATAATATATCTGTGAAGAATTGTGCGCTTGAATTGTAAATATATATGCTTCTACGCTCATATTTGTAAGGAAGTGTATCACCAAGACTGAAAAGTTGAAACTTATAACAAATCAGGGTCTTTGGAACATTTGCTCAGAAAGTCTTATCATCATGTCACGGTCAAAAAAAGAGATAAAATTAGAAGTCCAATTTTGTTGTTGTTGGGTGCTGCCAACCACTGCCTCGATCATACAATGGGATCTTAATCAACTATTGAGTGTTAGAACATTTCAGTGAAATTTGGCTGCAACCGTGCCACCGGCTCTGTCTTTTCTTCAGACATGGTGTGGTGCGGTCTTGCTCATAAAATGGTGTTGAGGAACACGATCAAATAATACCTCTTCACGGCTCATTTGGTCTCATTGAATGGTTCGGAGTAAACACATGTCATGTCCATCTCGTCATTCATTATTACAGAAAACTCATTCAATTTTCTAACTTTTAGTGATGTTGGTCATGTCAATTTTTAGCCCAAGAAAACCTACATTGTAATTCACTTTTATGACGATGATGAAAGTAAAGTGGCTATAATGTATAAGCTCTTTCTTTTTTCACTTGAAAATACAATATCCACAGTCGTCCATCGTAGCCTAATTTTGCTTTGTTCCGGCAGGACCATCTTCATTATTATTACTCAGGTAAATCGTCAGTCATCACACATTCCGCGTCAATAAGGCTTCGAAAAAAGAAATCACAAAGTAATTACCATATAAGCTGTGCAATATACTTTTTTCATGGTCGTGTGTGAACGCCGTAATGAATGCAATTTTACTGAATGAATGGCATAACTGAAGAATAATGGTGGTCCACAAAGACCATCGAAACAACCACTCTTGTAATCATCACATGCACACTGCAGACAATATTGTTATTAATAGTAAAATAATGGTGTGCCGTCGTCAGAAAAAAATGAATGATCGGTAACCAACATTATTGGGAAAGTAGCCACACGAGAGTAGGCCATCTTCATGCACCTTCATCATCGCCGTCGTGGTGAACAACTTTATTACCCATATCCACTCCACATAATATCACTGCGTTGGTATACGCACGCACTCATGAAAAAGAAACAATCAAGGTGTGAGGTGTAACGGGAGATTGGTGTATTTCTTGTTTAGCTTCTTTCTTTCCTCCCTTATCTCTGTTGCTATGATGGTGTGCTGTGTAGAAAAGTCACTTTTGCTCCTACTACTGCCACCGCGACATACATACATCTGTATTTATGGCAAACTTAAATGCGTGTTCGAGCATGTGCATACAAACACAAAATACAATCCTATTCTTTCAAGTTTACCTGTAACAATTTATATAAAAATCTTTTTAGTGTAATAATAGTGTAATAACAATGATTGCAGAGATGCATAATGTGTCACATGTATACTATAAAACTATCAACCCTTTAATGGAGACAAGCCGGGCCAACAAAGTCAACATTTCTCCTTTCGTGGACTAAAGTGTAAACCAAGGAGCTGACAGAGAAAACGACCAAGTATTTCAAGGGAAAGGGAAGATCTCTCTTTTAGCAAATGATCGTAATGACTATGATGATTCCACAAAGACGATGTGTGCAGCTTGTAGCAGGTGCATTAACATTTTACAATACAATATATGCCCGAGGATTTTTTTTTTGGTTTATCATTTATCACCGCTGCTGCACCATCTTGCTCAGAGACTGACTGACTGCCCTATTGCCTCCGGTATCCACTGGTCGACTTCCAAAAAACAACTTCAGTATGAAACCTATGTCTGTATATGTAGCCAGATTGTTGTGATAAGTGGAAGGAAAGATAAAGATGAGTCTCTCCTTTTTCTGCCTGATTTGTGCATCATCATCATAATCACCACTGCTACCACAAGTCACTATTGCAATATTGAAATTTGTAAGGCATTGTACACACTGCACATACAACAGCACGCCTTAAAATACAATTATATTATATGACCACATATCAGTCACAGTGTGGTTTCTCTCTAAAGAACCTCGAGCAGATCTCTAGTTTTTTTGGCAGGCAATGGAAGTGAAACATCATTAAAGAAGTGCAACAGCAACCGTAAGTCAAGGTGTGTACAAGATGATCAGTCAACACCGCCATAATATGTTCTCATCATGTTCATAAAATGTGTATATATCGAAGTATATGCATACCCAAGTCTTTAGGTGCATTTCGCCAAACTTACGTGCTCTGTAGCCAGTGTCTTCAATTTTTCACAAGTGAACATCAATTCACTACACTACGCTACTTTTTGCATTGTTTTTTTAAATATCGGTGGATCAGCAAAGAAGCGACAAGCTTGTTACTATAAGTTGATGTTCATATGTGTATGTATTTTTTGCATGTTAAAAAAGTGTGTAACTAAGCTGGTGGTGTTTGAGCCGAAACACACCCTATTTTTTTAAATAACAATGAGCGCATCTTTGTTGTACGTTTGGTTGGACGTTCTTCTATGAAAGAAAATTTAATTTCTTATGCAGATCCTATCCTACAATTCCACTTACTGGCGCGAATGAAAGACCCTAATTTGCATAATGCTTTCATGCGTAATTCTTTTTAAAGAGAATGATGGGGTTTCTTGTGTGAAAATATAAGGTGAACTTGAAATTCCTTTCTTAATATTTTGACATGAGGAAGGGACCACTCACTACTATGCAATTTGTAGTCAGCTGTTTCCGTTCTATTGTGAGTTTTGAATTTAGTACTCATTTTAAATGCAAAGCAAAATATTTAAATTAGAAGAACAGAAGTTTTTTGTAATTGACTTGTGGAAGAGAAAACTGGTAAATTGAATAGTTACGCTTGTGCATTGCATAGGTATGCATATAAATGTTTAAATATTACACCAACAAGCAAAATTTAAAAAAGCAACATTTTTATACGGTGACATAATCAATGTCATGTTGAACTTGTGTGGTTGCATTTGTTTCTTCTTGAAAACATTATTCTAGGTAGAGAATTCACCAAAATGCAAAAATTTGTAGGATGAGACAACGTACCGGTTATGGTCATGCTGCACGTATTCGCAAACGTGGAATTGATTATCAAATACGATCAAACAACTAAACACCATTTTGTTCCTAATTTGTTTGAATCCTTTTGAATCAACAATTAATGTTTTTTTATTTGGTGGACATAAAATAATCCTAATTTGGCGGGTGAAGTTGGATCCAATTTTTTTTTTGCAATTTTGTAAGGTCAACCATTTGAAAGCAGTTTGCCATTCAAAATTTACTTTAGCACCTTACTTTAAAACGATTCTTAATAGGATTCTAGAAAAGGAAACTCGTAAAGAATGTCATTAGCTATATTACTATTACCATTACACACTAGCAATGACGTGTTGTATGGCATCTAGCCTACATTAGCATTTTGTATGGCACTCTTTACAATTCTGTTGAATGAAACGGTATGTGTAGTAAAAATTTAAAGAAAAACGCAAATTATGAGGACAAAGGCAGGCATGCCACTTCACACCTCCTCCCAAAACGTTTCGAAATTACGCGTGCATCTCAAATTAATTAGACATTTCATTTACTGAATTCTGCTGTTGAATATGTCTAGTTAAGTGAAGTATATACGAAAGGAAAAAAACAAATATAATACCGTTCCGTGTGTAGGAATATTTACGATCAAGACGTGAGTATTAAGAATGATAACCAGCTATTCCCATAACTTGTTCGTTAAATTGAGTTTTTTAAAGTGCTGGAAGAGCGGAAAATATAATTACCTCTCTGTGATTTGTATAAGTTCAACCATATAAAATTTGCAGGTAGATGTTTACAAAGGTTAATTTTTTACAAAAGCTTTTTTGTCTTGCGCAACGCTTAGTGAGGCCTTCCACCAACGTTTTAATTGAAGGTCGTTAATAATTATTATCTTATCCAGGTTTGATTCCATTCATTCCACGCTTCAAAGTGAATGATTATGGTTTGTTTTGTGCAAAGTACAGCAAAATGGGCAAACCTCCATTACTTATCATGTTATCGCACAAGGCAATGATTCCATTCACACAACTGTATTATTTAAATTATTTACGTGCAAGCAAGTATGTTATTTCGCAAACATAATATTAAGCAGGTCTTTGAAAAATGTTGTCCCAACATCACATCTTCTTTATGGTAAATAAATTCTTTCAATTAATTTATAACTTGGAATAGTCTCAACAGAAAAAGTCGGTTGTTGTAATGTTCTACATGTTTCAATTTAAGGAGGCGACGCGTAACACATGTATAAAAGAAACATCTTTATTCAATATTTCTTTGATTTGATATGGGACCGTGAGAATAAAAATATTTGTCATTTTTTCCAATTGTTACCAGATAAATATTTCATTTCATTATGCCCTGATTTAAAAGGATTGTTAGCAATGATTACTAATGAATTTAAATGAATGGTTGCTGCATGAAGTCATGTATGCATACAAAGTATTTTGTATTTTGATTTGTCTGCAATTATGCAAACCAAATGGATTTTTGCTCAGTTTGCCGAGCTACTCTGTCGTATCATCTGCAATCATTTCTTTATGAGCACAGATATGATTTTGTTTGTCAGCGAAAAATCCGCATTAAATCACAATAAACATGCACTGAACTCTGTCAGACCACGAGTCAGAGTCAGTCGTGTGACATTTATTTTACAGATTGTCGTAATTCAGTCTTGAAACAAGTAAGATATTTACCCAAGTGCACGTAGTTAATATGTCATCAAATAAAGAAGTGGTGTATTAAATTAGGATTTTGTACTTTCCCAACTATTGTTAAGTTAGAATTATTTGGAAAAATCAATCACGAAACTTTATTACCTAGCTGTAAAAATCCGCCGGTGGTGGTAGTTTATCCTTTTGTTTAGCACTGCTGCGGTACAAATTTTTCCCAGAATAAACAGAACAGAATCACATATTTCACACTAATTCATAAGAATCACCCATTCACGATGTAAACAACCGATCCAAACAATTCGAAATTATATTATTCACATTAGGAGCTAAAACTTGCGTTTGTGTCCTCCACCCTGAATTATCTATACACAATTAAGATACATTAAACTTTTAAATTGTCACTCAGTCAGAGTCAGACCCCTTTGCCATTGCGGCAGTTGTCTTAAGGTGTAAACTCCAGCACTCAATTTAGTGTATAACTTTCACTACTTCAAGGTATGGATATCAGGAAACAGTAAACTTTTTTCCTGTCAGAATTCTAAATATTATGACGCGACATAAAACAATGCGAAGACACGATTCTCAAAACTTGGTCACATTATTGCCACACATTCAATTCAAGCACCCATAAACTCCATCCAAGAGGGGCACAAACAAGCTAAGCAATGTTGCATGGTCTTTGTTCATCAATGGCCAAGCGAGCACTGAATAGCAGGCAGACAGGATGTTGAGCTGTTTCCATTGTTGAGCCGTGATGGTTGGTTAGTTAGGGGATGGATGGATGATGTGGTGCTATGGTGCGTTTCATAGTTTTTCATACTCAACGCATTATCTTGCATTACGCTGGCCTATGAATTGATGATGATATGTTGGTTATGCATAATTTCTTGTCAAAGGGTTAAAATACATGGTAATAGTAGCACATGTTGCAGCGGTATCATCATCATCCCTTTTGCTGACTTACCTGTTGCGACGAAGGGGTGGCTCGCCGTCGCAGTAAACGCATGAGCGCATAATCCCTAAAACTAGGTAAACTCTACCTAGAATTTGTAATGGTAAGGATTGTTGTTATTGCAGCAGGTAAAATAATAATAACTAACGCTGAATACGCATTTTCTCATCAGTGAAGCAGAATGTGAAGAGTTATCGTCGGCCAGTGTTGCAGTAAAATGAGATACTAGTTGTGACTTCCCATAAAGTAGGTGTTTGATAAAACACAACGTTACGGCCGCTTGTGGCTCGGGTGTAACAATGCGCAGTGGGCATCACTGATAATCAAAAAGCAATGTAATGTAATTTGAACGATAATATGCAGCCCAATATTTGTGTTTGTTTGTTTATTGGTAACTCTGAACGTGAGAATGTGGTTGAAAGTTCGATATGCAACATACAATATGCAAATGATACTACATGAAACGGTTTTTGTTATTTTCTGAATTTTATTTTGAGATCAAACTGAACGATATGGAATAATGCGGATGTGGCTTCACACGGAAAACATATCTAAATCTGACGTTGTAGGAATTACGATGATTGATGATTTTGTCAGATACGGTTTCAAATTAAGTCGCGAATCATGTGCGTTTTTCATGTGGTTGGCGGTCCTGGTTACTACTACTCACTGATAAAATATGAACGATTTTCATGATCAATCGTAGGTAAAACGGAGTAAAAATTCAGAAATGACTATGCAAAATTTAGAAGCCTTTGTGACACGCAAGCAGGAAGATGAAGTGTAATTTGTTTTCATGGAGTGGGTGCGGTGGGTACCAGGAGTCTGGTTCCATTATTCATCAAAAGTAAATTACTAACCTGCACAAAATTGCACTGGCTACATTTTTTGCATGCATGACACGGTACAGGAGTTTTAATGGCCTCTGCTATTGAATTTTTATGCCATCTAGTTTTATTTACGTGTGAATACGTATATATATGGGATATTAAAATGTACAAAATTCTTGAATATTAATTCTACGGTACTATACACAATGTTCATATGCATAAATACTTAAATCTCTTGTTATCCTCTCATTATTGCACTTTAATTTTGGACGTTTTCTCACTAAAATGAACATTTTTATAACAGTTTCAAACTGCCGTTTCTGTTCCTAATTTTTTCAGCAATTTCCACTGCTCCATCATGCTCTGTGGGACACCACTTGCATTCATATTGTGGCTGCTTCTTGCTGTCCTTGTTGGACAGCCACCACTTCCCCCACCAGCTCGAATTCCTGCTCTTGGCAACTGCGGTGAGTCCACGAGCTCCGTGCTTTCCGCCCTTCCAAAATGTACAGAATTCCGAGCATGCTGAATCGCTGGCTCACTAATCGCCCTATTTCTCCCCAATCCACTTTTCTTCCGTCTGGTACCGCTGGTAAGCATTGCATTGCTGTAAACAGTTCCTTCAAGATGAGCATCGTTGATGTCGACATGCATGTTATGTGAAGACGGTGAAGGCGTTCCAATCCCCGCTGAGGAGGAATACGACACACCTGTTGTAAAAATGCAACTTGGTGGCTTGGGAACTCTTCTCATTCGACAAGCAGAAAGGACGTAGTCAAAGAGAGCCAATACCGGACTCAGGAAGAAGACGGAATAGATCCAGCTGACCAGAATGAGAACGAAGAAGAACGCACCAATTTGTTGGTACACGAGAACATTGGAACAGGTAAGCATCATGAGACCCATGGTTATGGTTGTCACTGCGGCGAAGAATTTGGGGGAAAATGCATACATATTATTCATGCGATTGACAAGAGCAAAATAATACAATACTAACATAGAATAAAAGGTTTTACGACAAAGAACTTAAAATTAGTTTTCTATAAGTCGCGAAGGCATTACCTGCGGCAAAAAATGTGGGAGAGGTCATGGCGGCTACGGATTTTCGTTTGGAAAATTCTATTGCATTGTGAGCAGTGAAGTCAGACAGCCCAACGGCAACTGTGACGGCAATTGACTCGAAAACGCCGAGTTTAAAGTTGAAGGTAGAAATGAGAATTGCGGATGAAACAATGACTGTTGGAAAAAGTAAAGGGTAAAATCAAAATATTCACGAAAAGATAATAAAATTCCTTTCCATTATTCCTAATGTACCTATTGCAAAAATGCAGATTACGGCTCCAATAGCCACCCGAAATTTTCTCACGAAAATGAGCAAAAGTAGAAAGCACAATCCTGCTGAAAGCAAAACGCTCTGAAAGGTGTCCACCAGCAAGCTTGTTTGTAAGTCATAAAAATCCAAATGAGCGGACACGAAGAAACCATTTTCTAATCCGGCCGGAACCTTTTCTGACTGACTGTGGTCATGAAAGAAAGCTTCCAATTGTTTATAGAACTTGTCCATCTTCTCATATGTCAACGAGAAAGTAATGTTCGTTTTCACCCGCAGACTAAATGTGGCAAGTTGCCCACCCCTTTGATTTTTATCCACCTTGGTTTCACTACCGTTCCCAACTTTATTAATCTTAGTGTCCTCCAGTAAAAAGAACTTTGGACCAGCAATGTCACTTCTGAAGTATGAAGTTGGTGTCCTATGCATGTCTCTTGAAGCTAACCCAACACACTTTGAAAACACCTCGGAGTCATAGGGAAATTTTGAAGTTTTGCAGCACGGTGCATAGCTCACATTCTTAAAGAAAAGAAACTCACAATCCCTTTTCATCCACTTGACCATGGTTTCCAAAAAGCAGCTATCATAATGCGCACCTACCATGGAATTTGCAACCTCATCGTAAAATGGCTGCTGCTTCAAGGAAACTGTAAAAAAGTCATGTTGGAATAAGTATGACAATTCACATTTTTGAGATCGTAGAACCTGAAGGTTTTACAAGGTGAACTAAACATCACATTGCTTTTCTTGTTATAATGGTCAAGCAGAATTTTCGGAATTTGAGTACAGATTTGTCCATCCCACCAAAAGTCTCAAGAATCAATTACTCCTCCATTCACACCCGCTTATTTCGATTATGGAATTCATTTTTTCCGTAAATGTCACATGAACCGTTGAAACCATTACAATATTTCAATTTCTTATAATTGGATTGCTTTTAGTTTTTCTGATCAATACTTCGAGCACCCTCATTCCGAATCCGGAAATCTTTTCAACAAAGTCTTTCAAGTGGTCGTGAAAATCATTACAAAATTCCAATTTCTTGACATTCTGATAAACGGTTTTAAAGGTCATATGACATTTGCGAAAAATATGAGTTTCGTAATCGAAATCACCGGGTGCGAATTGAGGAGTTTTTTGGACTTTTGGTAGCGTGGACTTACTCCGACCGAAGATTCTGCCTGACCATTATAAATCCAGACAAGTCAAGTACCACTCAAGCATCAATGCCTACCTCCATTCCAATCCAAACTAAAACTCATAAGATTCTAGATGTTGTGAATTTTCATGGTCTCAAACACTTTGTATTAGTACAAAGTGATTTTTAAGTTTGTCATCGTTTCCAACGATACATTAGTAACAAGTGAATAGAAATGTTCAGTGTCAATCTTTAAAAAACGGTGATATACTTAACGATCACGCTGTATATAATCAGGATCTAACCTTTCCTTTCCAAACCTTGTAAAACCTTCAACGCTTCGGAGATTCATATAATTACGAGTGGCCACACCATTCAATTTTAATTTGTAGGTATTTTTAAAAATTGCTCAGTACCACAGAGCCTTCTCATCCACTTTTGGTTTTGCGGTGCTTCCAAAGAGAAATTATCATCAAAGACAAGAGCACCATTGTCCATTGGATCAAGCGTGTTTCCTGTGTCTGCGCTTTTCAATCCCCACACAAAGTACACGGTCATCTTATCTCCTAATTCTTCTTCTGGAACTCCAGCCGTCGTGAACTCTGGCTCAACTACGCGGTCGAATCGTTCTGTTGGGTGGTTACTCGAGAGCAGTTGGAATTGTTCTGTATTCGGAAGTTGGAATTGAGGGTGAACAAAGACCACAAAAATTGACCACATGAGGATCCCCACAAGCAGGAGGAACACTGCTAACCAACACTTTGCACGGTGATCTCTGATTAATGCTTTTGAATAGAGGTAGGGTTTCTTGAACACATTTAATGAAGCTCGATGAAAGTCTTTGAGACGACGTGAGAGTTGAAGGACTTTCGAGTACAACTTCCCCTTCGAGTCGGACCCGTTGGACTCGTTGGGGAGGAGGGATTTGAGGTAGTTCGTTACTAAATCACTGAGAATTAATGCTGTGGGGACGCTGAAGTACAGAAGGATGAAGCCTATTATTGTCGCTGTTCCTGCAAAAATGCTGTAAAAAAAACTTTTTTAAGCAAAAATGCGCACAACTTCTGCTTTAGTATTAACAATATTGTATTCGCAGAGTTCAGTTCTTACCTGAAGCAACGAATCGTTGTAATGGAACTAGCTAACGATGCAAAGAAGGCTGCAGCAGTTGTGCATGTGGTAATGAAAAGGGGAGCAGTTGTTTCCGCTAACAATTCTGTCATTATCGTTTCCCAATAATGCTTCTCTTCCCTTTGAGACATGTAGTGGATTTGCAGGCGGTGCCAGTCTGCAGACATAGCAAACACATTATTTAGAAAATGGAAAATCCACTCGCGTGCAAATTAACACATTAATTGTCGACAGATCTTGAAGAACATTAAATATTTACGAAGACATGAGCAAAATTTGCATTCAGACCCAAGATTCTGTGATTACTTTGCTGCTCCTGTTTACACTTACCTGTATTTTATTTTCAACTTTTAAATCGTTACTTTGTACTTACTATCTGATAAAATTAGCGTTCCATCCGTCCCGATACCCATCACGATGATTGTGACCAGCATGTTCATGAAAGGAAAGTAGGGAACCTTCAAAATGGCTGAATAGACGAAGTAAGCATTCCCAAGGGAAAGGGTTAGAATTCCGACGGAAACGATTGTGACGAAGACCGATTTCGTGTAGAAGCAAACGACAAAGAAAATGAGAAAAGACGCGATCACCATGTACTGGAGATCGGATACAAGGTAGTTTTTAAAGGTGCTATCCTTTCCTCCTACCAGAACGAAATTGAAATTAACTTTAAGCCCGAAATTATAATGTACTATTTAGATATTTCATATGCATTCTTCGCGTGCTTACCGAAATCATACCCAGCGAGAAATACACTTTCCTTTGGCATTGAAATGGAAGGCAACTCCTCCTGAAGGGATTCAGTAGTGGGGTTGTCCATGGTGGATTTACCCACTGGTAACACCATCATTGTAAATCGTGACTCCTGCAAAATGAAAAATATTTTAGAATTCTCAAAGCACTGAAAAAAAAAACAAATCTGGTGAAAAATGAATTTTTTTGTTAAAGAAAAAGTATAATATACTCATCATTTTCGTCTTACGTTTTTCACCGAAAAGCTATTGTCAAGTGTAAACGTGTAAGCATTATGAAGAGTGCGTCCATGTAAACATATTTGTGGACACTTGCCTCCCCCATGCCGCTTCCAGCAATCACTCTCATTTTCAGAAAACTTTGGTGATTCAGACCTGTAGAAGTTTCGACACAGCAAAAGATCCCTTTCAAACTTGCGAATGTGTACTTCCTGAAAACCAAATAAAGGTTAGTTCACAAGACCCCAAACAAGTGTAAATTGTAAGGCAAAATTCTTCCAGCAATTCACCTGCAGCTGAGCACAATCGGTTTTGTTACTGTAATTAGCAATGTAATTCGGGAGTGACCAGCTAGGGCAACAATCGTATGCTCCATCCTTTTCGCAAAGCATTCTGTAACTGGATAGATCCTCCATTTTCTTTTGGAAGAAACAAATGAGCATCACAGTTTCGTAATCGAAAATGGCAAGGGGATTTTTGAGCTCCAGGGCCACTCTCGAGTAGTCCTCCACTGTAATATGCATAGTGTACAAACATAATTCTTGAAAACATTCTTGAAAATATAATAATGTATTTTGTGAATGGTATTTCTTTTAAAAAATTGCATACATGGACTAGCTGTGCAGAGATCACGATTATTGAAGTCGAATAGCCCATCCTTGCCGTCGTCGGTGTGGATTCCAAAGGAACCGAGTCCAAAGTTTGCACTATCGTGGACCAAAACAGGGAAGCTTTGCCTTTTTCTCCTTCTCCATTCCCTTCCAGAGAGCTTTTCTCCGGGGTAGTTCTCCAGAACTTGGAGCTGGTTGATTTCTCCTTTCAGATTACGTAAGGTAACAATGCGGTTAGATATTGAGGTAGATCTCGTTTCGAAGCCCAAGTAAGGATCATCAAATTCAGGAAGTCCATACTCCGACAGAGCTATCCATGTTATGGAGAAACTAATGACAACTGTGAGGAGCAAGACGACCAGTGGTCTTCTGCTGAATGCCAGTGCCAATCCCCGTAAAATAAGTGGGTGATCATCTTCGGTGCTTTCTTCTATATCTCTTTCGGGCACACTTTCACTCTCATTTCGACTAGACTTTTTGCGAAAGCGTCGGCAGCAGTTGGATATTCCTAAGAAATTTTTAAAGCTATTCCCTGTTTTTCGTTTGGGTTCCAGAACATGATGATCATTATTGACAATTGCTCCACAATTGTCGAGTGTGGGGGAACCGTTGTTATTAAGATTGTGTCGTTGTCCCCTGATCTCCTCATCGTCATTCATTTTTATGGTTGAGGTCCTTTATACGCATTCTTCTTGGCAAGTAAGTTCTTGGTTTCTTTTAATGATGGACCATGTTCAATAACAAACATAAAACCACGTATAGCATGTTTCTACTTCTCTCATGCACTTTGCACACACACCAAACATACTTATGGAACAAATGGTAACAGCTTCTCAAAACAATGGGCTAATTATAATATCATTGCTCCTATTTTTGGGCACAATGTGCAACAGTCATGCAACCAGAATCCGAAAGTATGTATTAAACACATCATCCACATGAATACTTTTTATTTCTGTTTCACCAATGCGAACTAGTAACATTTAGCTATGCAAAATACCACGTGCGTTTAATGAAAACATACTATACAGTCTCCTTAAAAATGCAAGGTTTTACATTGAATGCGTTTTATTAAAGTGAAAAATAGGGCGAATTTTTACTTAAAATCGCATAATAATGTTCTTGCTCCACTCCAAGTAAACTGCACTCTCAGAAGACTCACACTTCCAACAAAATCCACAAGAACGCCGCTTTTAATCTCAAAGGAAGTTGCTCCGCTCTCCGTGTCTTTTTCAAGCCTGCATTGTTCCTCTTGTTTTAGCTTGCTACCTGCTTTTCTTCTTTTTTTGAGCACATTCTTTCGCTTCCACTTGGGAGAGATACAGTCCACATATCTGCCTCTACATCTGCAACTCACAGGAACTCATTCACACACGACGCAACAATACAGAATTGGAAAACTGTGAAGTGATACCACCTCGGCGATCTCGAATATAATATTTTCTAGAAAAAAAAAACTGGATTTTGTACATGGATAAACACAGAGAGCGACCGCTTATTCAGCTTCCTGCACCTGCTCATCCATCAGCTCCGCTCACATTCCTACCTGTTTATTGTGCCTTTCCTCTCTAATATTTGTTATCCGCTTTGTACCTTTTTTTGCGTCCTTTTAAAAATGTACATGTAACCAGCTTCTCACCATCAGTAATAATGCAATGTCAGTCAGTAGGATCATCTTCACTCACTTGCTTTACTCTTTTTTATTTGCTCATCGTCATCAGCGTCTGTTGAAGGAATTCGTATACATTATACATGTTCACATATGTGGATATCTGGATATGGAGAAAAAACAGGTACTCCAAGAAGGAGCTCATTGTACGCTTACGCTATCAGATTTGGTCTCTCTGGCCATGATATTTATTTTGATTTGGTAGAAGGTAGCAGTGAACAAAAAAGGTGCACACACACAACCACATAAATCCATTATGTTCCCCATTTATGTATGTTTGAAGTTAATTCAATGGCCCTGTTCTTCTCAAATACGAAGGTTTTTCTTGCGACCTGT
The DNA here is from genome assembly GCA_027744215.1 of Troglopedetes dispersus. Taxonomy (NCBI): domain Eukaryota; kingdom Metazoa; phylum Arthropoda; class Collembola; order Entomobryomorpha; family Paronellidae; genus Troglopedetes; species Troglopedetes dispersus. The sequence continues at coordinate 42,819 of JAHZNF010001093.1, forward strand.
TCGTTCTTCTTTTTTTCTTCGTCTTTATTTCTTGAAAAAAAAATTCAAGGGATAAATCTCCACAATAAGCAAGGGAGAATGTGTGCATGCATATTCTTTTTAAAATGAAATGCTTGGAATAACTTCATCCTTTTTTTTTTAAAAAAAAAAGAAGATATCTGCTTCAAACCTACGTAACGAGCTTTTAAGGAAGATAATAATGTTCGGTTTCTGCATCCTCATTTCAGGTAAGTCAAGTCATCACATCACCTTCCAATCATTATGTTGCCCGACATGTCTATCCACTCTGCATTGCTGGTTCATTCTGTTTCAAAAATTTCTTATCCCAAAAAAACACAGAAATGGTTGTGATCAACATGATAATAATTATTGCTCTTCTCGACGTGAGTGGTGGAATATGGCTAAATATGATTCTGCTTGCTTCATGTAACTGACAATGAGTTAGTCATAAGGCATTTTCCTGTTTAACTCATTGTAATTTTGTACACTCACATCAGAAGCACAAGGTAAAGTTTGACTCAACAATGGAGAAAACAAAATGTAGCCGATCACGTTCCTTCTAATTACCAAAAGGATCTGCGTATTTTTGTAAAGCTTAGAAATGTAATTAATACTGGATTCATTAAATACGTTGAATATACGGACAGCTACTCAATGTATCAAGTGCAAATACTAATGCCTTTATTTTCAGGTGGTGTGTCAATAGCCATAATAACTACACCACTCACTACAGATTTAAAACCACTTGTTAATTCACCAAAAAAGGCGGAATTCTCCTTTGCTGAGTAGCGCCACTCAGACAAAGGACGACTCCTGTATTTAAGTTAAACACTCAACAAAATAAAACCATTAAGGTGGGTAAGGCAAGTTTAAACTGGGAAAATAGAAACTACGTTGAGCAAAACCGTATACCGACATCATAAGGAAATCAATGCATTTTCAGCATGTTTTCTGTCCATCCTGATGGAATTTTAAATTATTTTCCGTGGTATAAGTAAATATGCTTTGTTATCATCTTTGTCAAGAAACGTTTTTCAACTTTCCAGATAAATTCTCATGAAAACCATAACTGGTTCAAGCTGCTGGTTTTTTCTTCGTAACTCAATCATTATTGCTATTTATGAAGTTACTCTCCATATCAAGTTGTCCCTGTTGTGTCCGTTTCTGAACATAAATCTATTGTTTGGTAGCAGCAGTGGTCTGTATTTGGATAATGTTGAAAGCTCAATTATTATTATGTATGGCTTTGTAAGTGATGTATGTAATCCTCAATCTCGTGAACAGAAAGTTGCAGTGAGGTAGGTGATGAAATGTGAATGTCCACCAAGTCCTGTTTCAGAAAGTGAAGGTTATGTGACGTATTATCTTTCGTACTTGCAAACGATAAAGATGACAACTGGCAGAGATATTTTCTCACTGACTGGTTCTTTGAAATGGATGAGCAATTGAATAATTGTGACAATGATAAAGTGCCGACAATCAGAAAGAGCCATTTACGTGATATTTTTCTGGTCAAGAAAGCTTCCTCGGATCTTAAGGATTATATGATCATGTCATGAAAAGACCAGAATGAATCATACTAGATGTACAAATTTAGTTTTTCCAATGATCCAAACTGTGGGAGTATAAACACTCGTATGCTGCGTAATCAGTAAAGTAAACAAACAACTGGGTTTCGTTTTCAAGTATTCAATGAGAGAATTTTTATTATCTCCTCAAATACAATCGATTTCCTTCCTTAAGACAGATTCTTATTGTAAATTCCTATAATAGTCATACAGTTCATAATAATAATGTTATTTACCTAATATTATTTACTTAGGTAAGTTTATTCTAAGTCATCTTATTGATTACATAGCACAGAGAGAGTGAAAGTACTTGCTCATTGATGAGATACGTAGCATACTTTTCTTATTATTACGACAATGATAAAGTCATTGCACTTACACATTTACTTGATGATCTTAACTCACTAACATGTTCTATATTTAACGAAATGACGTACTTTCGAAATAAAAAAATTATTGAACAGTAACAAATGAATACTTCGGTTGTTTTAATTATTATACCTTCAACATAAAAGTAACCGTTTATCGCTACTCCACACTGGTCTCCAAATCCTTTCTAACTAAATTTCGACATTTGTGCACACATGAACCTAATCGTACGTTCCTGTCACAAACATTAAACTATCTCTCGGATATCTCAACTTGTGACAGAACTTAATATAAGAAGGTATTAAAAAATCTTGTAAATTTCACTCTGTCATTGTTTACTTGTGTTTTTTTGTGTATATTTCACTTGCTAGCCACGAACATTTGTGTCCAGGTTTCTCAATTCCCATAATGCACTAACCTTTTTGTTCCAAACTACGCTAAAAAATCTTGTACCCCTTCTTACTCTTGTCTTACTTACGAAAATTAGCTGATATACAATTGATATCCGCCATGTTTATTTACTAAACATTTTAGATTTAAGAGAGAGAGAGAGAGAGAGAGAAAGGGAGTGGTACAGTTGCATATAAATCTTACTACAAAATTGTTTCTTCACATTATATCTAGTATCTTGTAAATACAAAGAACTCTGTTTTCACAATCCGTGATACATTGACAACCTTGGTTTGTCGCGTTTGAAGAGTTTTTACCATATTTTTTTTACCACCTTGAAAATACCGTACACAATTAATTTTGTTAAATATGTGAACCATCGAATTAAAGTTACAAACAATTTTTAATAAAAAAACAATACATACAGGTACATACTTTTTACAATGTAAACTTACACGGAGTTTTTACACAAGAGTTCCTTTTGCTTTAAAAAATTACATTTTTTTGGCCATCATAATAGTATAGTTTTATGATAAAATAAAAACAAAGTATACAAGTGGCAATTAATAACAATGGTTTCTTTTTTAAATAAATTAGGCATATGTACTGACAAGTATGAAATCTTTTAATAAAGTCGTGTCTTATTGTAGCTTTCTTACTTCGTACGCGTATTTTTTATTGAATCTGCATTTTGTGCAAATAACCTTGTGTTGGGTATCCACGAATCCAATCAAAACAATGAATTATAATATGTATGGTTGTGTTTTCATCATGTGTTGTGTGTGTCATTGGTAGTAATGATTCATCAGTGGCAAGTTTTACACATTTCTATAATACCAGAGATTTTTATTATGGTGATTTATCATCTAAAAGGTATTTATTTTATATGCTATTATTTCAATACATAGACAGCAAACAAAATGTGTCGAGGCTGCTGTACCAATGTCGTTAACTAGTAGTAAAATCCTAATTATTGGTGTTACTATAATTTATTAATACGCAGAAAGATTTTATTCTTGATTACAGTAGATTTAAGTTGTACCTATGTTAAAATAGCATAAAAATTGCGTGTCAGGATTGGAGAGGTCATTCGATTTCCAGAGGTAAAAATATACACAAAAAAGTATTTCTTAATTAAGGTTCACTCTCTTCTGTACCTTTGTAGTAAATACACGCGTCTTCCTACATTTTGTAAAGATTATACATGTATAAATACGATTCTTTAAAGGGGTTTTTGTTTTTCATAATCTGCGCTAGTTTATTTATTTCCTTGATAAGCAGTTTATATAGCCCAACAACGAAATTTATGATTTGCTGGCAGCACAATATTATTTCTGAAATGACTTTTTTCAAACCTTGATTCATCTTAATTAATAATCTTCATAGAATTAGAAAAACAAAAATATCATATCAGTTTCTACCTAACCGAGAATGAACCTGTTCCTTTACGAAAGATGCCTTCATCTTTCCTTTCGCTAAATTCAGATGTCTCTAAGTGTGCATTGCTAATAATCTACAAAGTGTTTATCTCTTACACGATGTTATGCTAGATAGACTGTCGATAATATTATATAATAAATGTATGTATATATACTTTTTTATAATCCACATCAACAATTATTATAAATTTCTTATTTTACATATTTTTCTCATTCTTAAGAATTACTTTGAACTTGAGAAGAAAGGAAAAGAGTTTTCTTTTGCTACAGAAGAAACCTTTTTTTAAGTGTCCTTCGCCGGCACGCATAAAAAATCAATTAAACACTAGCAATGATTATTTTTGCGTCGTATTTCTTCAGTGATTCGCTTAGAGTTATGGTAAAATTAAATACGTAATAATACGGCGCAGAAGGGATTATTGGGTCCACTACAACTATGCACGGTGGTTTCATGATTCTCTCTCGATAGTCCACGGAAATAAAAGTTTGTTCTAAAACTAGTAAAATGTACACCATATACATAAATATATAAGTAACGAAGCAAAATATGAAATATGTGTGTAAGTAATGTACATACATATTATATATCTTAGTCTACACAAATTCCTGAATTATAATAATTATTAATAATATTGTGTGCATTGATTTAAAAAGGTATTTTCTATGTACACTTATAAATAATATATAATGTATTTATATATGATGAAGGGTATATTATATCGTCATTGATTACTAAATAAAAGAGATTGAATATATATTCATACTGTAGATCTTGAAGACATGTAGTTTTGTTTTTTAAATATTAAGTTGTTGTTTTTAGTCAAAAAGTGACAAGAGATCATCGGAAGCGGATGTTCCGACAGGAGTTGTAGAGTTAATGTTGGAATTGTTGCTTTCCCCGCTGCTCGGTGGAGTAGCTAATCCACTTGGTTCTAGGTACGACAGAAAAGAGGCACGTATGTTAAACATGAACTTGGAGAAAGAAATTATCTTGATATTTACTAAATTTATTACCCAGGTACGACAGCAGTTCCATGGGGTCCACACCAGAATCAGGCAAGAGCTGTTCAAGAAAAAAAACTTAATGTCATAAAGGTATTCTTGATACGAGGGCAAAACTGGAAAATATGCATATTATGCAGCTGGAGATATAACTTGACTCATTCTTACATTCAGAGATTCATTCCCGGAACCTTCACCTGCAAAACCAAATGACAAAAGTTATTCGTCGCAACGTATAACATCATTCGCAGTAGTGCTTACTGGGTCAATATCTTTTTACAATTTACTTACAGTTTATCACAGCTTCTGGATCAAAATTAAGGTCGGGGAGGTCAGTGGAGGTGGTATCAGGAATTGGATTGTTACAACCGTCGGGGTTGTTCCCGCAAGTGTTCTGGTATCCCACGCTTGGTGGGCCATTTCCACCCGGTGTCAGAGCCTGTTGCCCAGGTGTATGAGGTGTGTGCGGGGTGTTGGGCCCCGTTTGAGGAGTGTGCGGCTGGTTATCTTTTGATGGAGGTGCTGGCATACTTAATGGATTGCCACCGGTGTTATTGCTGCCATTACCACCTCCACCATGACAGTTGCTGTTGCAATTACTCGACCCACCGCCAACCTGCTCGTTTATCGTCTTCTCAATGGAGCTCAATGGATCGAGTGAATTAACCGAATCACACAACTGACTCAATGGTCCTCCTCCCAAAAGCTCCGTGGAGAAATCAAAGGAATTGGATCGAGCCATGTTGTTGTGTCCAGTTGGGCCGCTGTTTCCCATGGAGGAACCGTTAGAGCTGCCGTTATTGTTATTGTTTCCATATCCTTGCATGAAAGACCCAGAGGCAATACTGTTCATGTCGGGGGCAAACGGAGACATCACTGCTCCCGACGAGTCCCATGACCCACCTGAAGGTAATGGCAAGTTCCCTGGGCTCATGGCTTTGATTTTCTTGCAAGACTCCGTTTCTTCGAACTCCACCTGTGGAAATTAATTAAAGTAATTATATTCAAATATATTTCATTAGAATAATTCAGAATCTTCATCATGTAAACAATAAGCTCAGAATAATTAGTCAAAATAATTCCTTTGCCTATTGCTACAGATATAACTTCATTTATTGCATGCTAGTCTCCACAGCCCGTCATGAGCACATTTCAACATGCATTTTGTGCTCCAAAAACATTTCTAAACTTGTCTCTGTGCGCATTCAAATCATTCCAATAATCCCGACTAAAATAGATGAGAACATTTTTTTTTCTCCCAGCAACATTAATACATGCTCGACTTGTGCATTATGTCCGTATGAAAAGTACATATGTACCTTGCAACCAGGAACATTCTTGGTTGGTTTCCAGTTGGCCGAAGAGTCTATCGTAACCTCGTCAGCATCACTAGCGCCGAGTGCTTGTAAAATACTCCAAATATACTGATCCACCTCAAGCCCTAAAAAAAATTATTTATGGATATGTCAAATCAAATGCATTCAAATCCGTATTCACAATCGCAATGCGATTTTACGGAATAGTTAGACACTATTTAGTGTCTTTTTGAATGTAGGATAAAGGTTTGTATACATTCTTATTCAATAAATAAATACAATATAAAAAAGTTAAACAACGTACCTTCAAGCTGAGCAGCTTTGCTGTAATAATGTAACATAAAAAACAAAATGGTTAGGAGACGAACACACAAGAGAAACGATTTTGGTTGGAGAAGAAAGAGAGAGAGAGAGAAAGAGAGACATGATATTATTCAGAAAGGAAAAAGGAGAGGGAGTAAAAAAAGGGAAAATGCTTCTAGTCTTTTTCCCTTTTTATACGGTAATAGTAATGGCACAAATAAGTAGAACCATTTTTAAACGAACAGATACGGATAGAACATAATATACATCCTCGAAGAAAAAAAAACTTTTTTTTAGTTACACGTGCATTTCCATTTTATCCGTTTTTTTCCTATCCATCCATTCTTTCTTGCTTCCATTTTACTATAAAGTTTCATACGCTATCCATACAAAATATATACGTTCCTTATACACAGTTTCAGATCTGATTTTTATAGAATTTATAAAAAAAGAGGCTATAATAAAAAAGGTATGTGTTTTTTTTCTGCTCAGAGTTCTCCATGTCTCTGCTCCGCTTATGTGTGCACATTATTATTCTTCTCCGAAAAAGATGGAGAGAAAGAGAAAAAAGGGACTTACTTGCAAACAGGGCATCTCCACGCTCCTCTGCGAAAAAAAAACCAAATCAAATTTGAGTATCCTTTCGGTTATAATAATAGTGTTTTCATACAATGCCTTCTGAATAAGCGTGTTGTTCGTCATAATAATTATTATAACTAACCAAAAATATGCTTTTGTCAACTACGTTAGTTATGAAGTCACTGTCAAAGTTTTCGAAAATCTGATTGTTTATAGAGTCAAACCAGCTTCTGTTCAGAAGCAATGGTAAGCCAACTCTCTCCATCATACCGAAAGAGTCAAGCCTACACTGCTGGACAGTGACCTTTTCATTGCTTTGAACTATTCCCATGCCTCTATGCAAAGTCTCATCATTGAAGAGCGATATATGACAGCTTTGCCTATGGGGATGCCAACCATTGATCTCCTTCTTCCTGTACGTAAAAGGTATTTGCCCTGACGTAATGCATGCACATTAGCGCAAACAATATCATGAAGGGCATTGTATATAGGTCCTGGTTTTGGGCCATGTTCTTTGTATTTGTGCTAAAGATAAGAATGCTGATTTTTTAAAACTGAACCGCATTCTTCACAGATAACTGGTTCAGAATGAGTTAGCATGTGCTTTCGAAGTGAAACCTTCTTCAATACTACTAATTAGTTAATCCACTTATAGCACAGGTAACTGAACTCATGACGAATCAATTAAATATACTTTCTAATTTAATTTAAATTAAATAATATTATTTCCCCAATAATACGTCAGTGCTTCCAAATTTTACCATGCGTTTATGAATGAACAACACGCTTCGAATGCCAGACTAAACAAGATACATAAATATTATACAACTCTTTGTAACACGAAGACACCAGTTGGCGACAGGCTTGGCTGGTGCTACCGACTTGACCTCAATGATGCAATGTCTTTAGTTATCTTGTTTAGCCTGGTTGCATAATGCAAAGCAAAATTACAAAAACTATATAGACATATTATGGTACTATTATAAATTACGTAATTAAAATAAATACACAAAAAATATTGTATAACCATCCAGTCTCCATTATTTCTACCAAAATTCCAAAGAAAACGTTTATCTTCCTTTATTTGTGGGTGTAGATACACATACCACCTTGCCATAATAAAGAAGCACACAAGCGAAACAAGCATAAATATATGGACAAAAATAGAAGTTATATAATATAAAGATATATTAAAAATATACACATATTACAACAATTTTAATGTCCCTCTGCAGATCACTCTTCGCTGAGCTATCCATCCGCATCGAAATAAGTAGAAAGCGTGTTGGGCTCTTCTATCGTGAAAGGATGAAACAGGGACATTATTATTATTACGACTATTATTTGTCCACGGTAAACACCAACATAACAGAATAGTAGAGCTCAATGTGGAAGAGGAAAGCATATTATTTTCTCGTTTTTTTTTTGTTCACTCCATCCAAGAAATAAGAAGAATCCTTTAGTTGACGCCGTTGGGAAACTTCCATGCATGTAAATAGACAGGAGAAGAGACAAGAGAGGCAGAAGAAAAAGCATGCCACAACATGACACGAGGCAAGCATACAATATAAACCTTTAAAGAGCGGAAGAGAAAGGAGACAAAAACGAATAAGCCATCAAAAAGGATAAAAAGAAAAGCCATGGAGCCAGAGTAGCTCGTGTTTTCGAGAGATGCACAAAGCACACACAACAGCGACAAGATCGTAAAAGCACAGCCAAAGGGAGCTCTTTCTTATGGATGTGTGTGTGCAACCATTCACAGCAACTTTCCTAAAAATACTTATTTTTTCAAGAATAAGGGCACCAAAAAGATGTTGCTGTGATCCCCGAATATGTATGTGTACTTATGAACTGGTTCGTAGCAAAATATATGTATTCCTTTATATTTTGGTGCATGTGTAGTTGTGCTTCATTTCCCACTTGCTCCTTTTTTTTACTCATGTCAGCATGTGAACTGCCATTGCGGAAAAAACAAAAAAATTCTCCGCTTCAACTAAATAGGTGAATGTATCTTTTGACATGATGCCCCAAAGTTAAAGTAGTTTGGTGCTCCCATTTAATTCAAACAAGAAATCGGGAGAAAACAAACCTTGTTGGAACTACGTAATGGTACC
>JAHZNF010001094.1:0-10168 GCA_027744215.1 Troglopedetes dispersus
AAAAATATTTTTATCTCAAACTGGGGATTGTGGTGAACAATGTGTTCCAGGACAATAAAAAATTGATTGACGAGCGGCTCACATTTTTGCGCAAGAGGCACAACCTAAGTTAATCGAAAATGATTTATTAAAAAATGATTCCATTTCTTAGTTTTTACTTGTATTATCCGGGATCCCCTTTGTTTCAGGCTACAAGGACCTGCAAACAAGAAAGGAGACTCGTGAGGCTGCCTGGAGGAAGCCAGGATGGGACGAGTGTGTAGCCTACACCGTTCCCCTGATTCGAGAGATGGACTCGAGAATTCTCCGCCCGACCATTTTCTCCCCGACGCAGTAGACACAAATCATTTGTACAATATTCAGTATCAAAATGTAAAAAGTAAATCACATCGAGAACAGAAAAAGATAATATTATATTTACTGCAAGTTTTAAACTAAATTCACTGCTATACATTAGAGATACTTGTCATTATTGAAGAAGGATATTTTTATTCGAAAAGATCTTGCCTAAAAAAAAGTACCAACTGCACAACAAAGAAGTAATGCTATTAAAGTGGAAACATAGTGAAATCTGTCCGTCATCTGAAGCCGCGACGTTTTGCAGGGTCAGCAGATATGTATATCATTTTTGTTCTTATCGATCCATTTTTGTCAAACCTAAAATGTGTCAATTTGAGTTGATGCTGTAAAAATGATTTTCTTAGGTTGCTTAAGCATCATCAGCAATCCACCACTTTGCATATTTGGAGAGTCGCCATCAGGAAGTGAAGTCTGCCCGGAAAAATGAAACATTTCTAGTGGAAAGGTCTGTCTGGTGTTGCAGCACAGAAAACGAACCCATTCGTTGTTCTCCTACGTCTGCACATGTGAACCATGCGAGCATTCCTTGGTCACATCCTCGTTTATATAATCGTCATAGGAAATTTGCACGAATGGAATCACTTATTACATATTTGGTTTTCTCTCTGAGTTTCTATCCATCCGGAAGATAGGTTGGCTAATTCAGAAATCTGGACTACTTTCATAAACAAACGGTAAAATAAAAATCGGGAAAATGCAATAGCCATCTGATCCAATGGAGTCTCGTTCCAGCAAGCAGGAAGGTCTTCTTACTTTATATTTGAATGCACAATTTTGCATATAAGGTGCACTGACTTGAGTACGTCTACGTGAGCATTTCTGCAACTTCCTCCTTTCTTGCTTTCTCACTAGGTTGTCGATGTTTTCGTCGGAATGCCATAAAGTTTGTTGAGCATACCTTTAAGCGATTAGACCACGAAGCAATTCCGTTCCTGCTGGTTCCTATGCTGAGATGGTAACAAAATTTTCCACTGACCTGATGCCCGGGTGACATTTCCAATTATCACTTTGTCCGACCTTCCCAAAAAAAACATTTTTATTGGTTTTTCGTACCTGATCGTGATAAAAGTATTTTTACAGGAAAAGAATCCCTAAATGACAATGGATATAGTTTCCACCGTGAATTTAATGCTAGCTTCCTCAAAGCTTCCTTGTTAGCTCTGATTGGTTTTGATACCGTTTGAACAGTAAATGGGTGGGATATATGTGCCGTATAAAAAGATGGTTATAAAGGAATGGCTCATTATTGTGCAAGGCTCATTTGTTGCATAAAAGTTCAAAATCCAAGTGATGAAAGGGATATTTACCTGAAAATTGTTTTGAGTCGGCTAAAACCATTTATTGGCACGTCACGAACAATCTTCACTTTTCACATTCAAAATTCACGGCTTTCGTGACTTACCAAAATACATTGCACGCGTTGATTATTTTCTTCAGAGCTTCTTCATTTAAACGAAATTGTCACCGTCCAATTGATTTCCGATGGAGTTGACCTAAATTTCAAGAATTCTTTAAGACATGAAGACTAAGACATCAAGTCTTTTTCTTGGTGACTTGATCGGCAAAAGATATCTATAAAGGTATTATTATTACAGTTTGCCTTCCATTGACTCTTCTTACATGAAATACATAAGTAAATTGTTCTTGTTCGTATGTTTTTCTGAATATGATTTTCATGGCTGGATAGTGCACAAAATTTAGTATAAAATTTTCTCAACCAATTCTGCCACAGGGTTCATTTGTGACCACTTTTACTTACCTCCATAGATAACATGTGCACATATTACATGTTGGCAATGCATGTATTGCTTTATGGCACGCACTCTTCATCCTAAAATTACATTTGTTGGACTTCCTTGTAACAAATATAATACATACTTACAAAAAACACTAAAAATTAATAAAAGACCAAAAGTTTGCTTCCTTTAATATTTTTCTTTCCGTGAATGTTATGAAAAATCATGACAACATTTTTTTGGAATGCAGAATACCAAACTGCAAAATAATACGTTCGCCTCTTTCCAATTGATTTCAGGAAAAAATAGTGCTTGGCTACGCACAAGGCAATGGCCGCTATATGATAGCATGTTTCACGGCGGAAGTAACAGTAACAAAGTCGTGATGGTTTAAAACTCTTTTATAAAGAGAGAAGCATTCCTTTGTTTTATTATAAACATCAAATATTAAGACCATTGACTAACCCTTCATATGAATGTGCATTATGCTTTTACAAATTTTTCAATTTTTCCTACAATAATATCTTTAAATCACGGGTAGTGTAATTATCTACAAGATTGGATTCTCCAACATAAAAGTTACTATTCATACCGTATTTTATGGATACATAATATAGTACACTGATATATTTTATTAGTCAATGTTATCATTGTAGTTATTCACTTATAAATGCTCTTATCTGAAAAGTAGTAGTATACAAGCTGAAAATCATGGGAAGCAGTATTACATTTGTTGTTGTTGTTAAAAATTACCCATATATTTGTATGTACATTTTTACCGAAAGTTATAAAAATATCCATAGTGAGTGTGGAAATTATGGAGTAAAATTAGCAAAAAAAACAGTTAACATATAGTTATCCTTCGACCGCTGCTGCTCCGTACCTTTTTGAATGCATTATTATGTTATTATTGATGTGTGAATACATATTGCGGCGGTGCGTTTTTTACATGGAAACTGACAGTCTTTGTCTAGCCTGTCAGTTAGCAATTTTATCTTATCTCAATATATATATCATAATTACGCAGATGAAAGTTACAGCTAGCTTTTTCAATTAAGACTGGAGGGACGGGAAAAAAATTCTTTAGCTAGTTCACGTGAAAACACTCACGAATCTCATTTGAGCACTCATAATTGATGTTACCTGAAAAAACATGCAACACTTATTTTTTTTCCTCGGAGGCTTCCAGTGAAAGTGACTCACAACAAACAAAAGAAATTACGTGAGGATGAGTGACGACTCCTTTTTTTTATGTGCGGAGTAAAAAAAACACTTTTAGTATTTTTGTATGTTCAAAAGAAAGGAATAAAAGGTGCATTGACTTCAGAACGATTAAATAATAATTTCAACGACGTAAACAGTAATCGACCTGGATAGTTTTTTGGTATACTTATACATACATTTTAAATACAGAAGAGTATCGACTCCTGTAAATAAAAAAGCGTCTAACTTCTTCCTCGCTCAACATTGAAGACTCATCACTCATGACTCATGAAACAATAATGACAGCGGACAGGAGTTTCCGAAGCCGAATAACCGAGTGCGACAACATCATTTTCTAGCACAGTGAAGGGACATGCAATGCACACAGGTTATTATTCCACACGCTTGTCATTACATCACATACTGCGTTGACCAAGGTAAGTGAAAGTTTATGGAAGAAAAAAATATCATAAATGTGCACACATGTCGCCACTTCAGGGTTTTTTTAAAGCCTCTGTCTTTAGCAAAAGTCAACATATCTGTCTCCAGAAAGGGGCACTTTCTCCAATAAGTGGTGCTATAAAACATCCTAATGTACATGAAGGAAATGGACTACAATTGAACGATTTTACGAGGCAGTTAAGCACTTCATTCTTTTACACAACTGCATTCTGTACATAAATGTAAATGTGCTAAAGTAACACCGGATATCCCCTCTAGCAAGTTCGCAATTAGCGTTGTCCCTTTTCACAAATAGAAAATGACATGATGAGCCATTCCAGCAACTCTGATTTTTGGCTGGTTCAATACTATTTTAACGTGGAGTGAAAAATTGGAAGCAGATGGCATCAATTAAATTGTTCAATTATCTCTCATTCCGCATGCATTTTATCACGCAGAGCCTTCCACTTGTAAAATTACTCATAAAAGCATTACAAACATTCACATTAATAGATTCTACGCTAAAGGAAGGAATGGAAAGGAGTGTATTGCATAGTAATTTCCTTTTTTTATGTACAATCCGTATTGCATTTGAGTTTCCATAATAAATTTATGGTACAGTGTAGCTACTTATATGTACAGTCATTAATTTATATAGGTATATAGGTATACATGTCTTGGAGATTTTGATCGGAACCAAGTGAAAAATGAGGGGAGGGTGATCACGCAATGGTAATAATAAACCTCATAAGACGCGTTTTCTCCTTAGTCCTATTAGTATTTACAGTTCTTAGCGATGTGTGCAGTTGACTTGTGTGTAGGTAGCTCACATTAGCGTCAGTTCACGTCTCATTTATTACTTACAACACATCGTTTAGTTACCTAAAGCTTACAAAGCATGAATGTAACGCACACACGATAAGCAAGAATTTTTACAATTTGTTCACCTCCTTTTTTTTAAATATATTGTTTTTTGTAACCTAGTGAATTAAAAATCCGAGAATGTGGCTATGTTCAGGTTGTTTTAAAAATAATTTTTAAGCATTAGTTACATTTACCGCGTCACTTCCAATTCTTCGTCCCCTGAGCTGTTTCAAATTTTTTTTAGGTAAATTAAGGGTTCACACAGAATGGAGAAATGCTGGGAAGTGAGAGCTGGAGCAGAGTGTGAGGAAAACAAGAGAAAAGAGTAGAAGTATGGAGGAAAGTGGTAGATGCGGTGCGCCATTGCAGCCATCCCCAACGCAACAATGGATTTCCATGGCTTCCCGAATTCCCGGCTTGTCCTCCTTTTTGTCTTTATCCTTCTTGTTTTTGTTCTTGTTGGCACTACTGCTGCTGCCGCCGCCACCACCTCCGTCACCCAATAATTGACGAACTAAAATATAAAAGAAAGGAATATGTTGTAAATGAATTTTAACACCAAAAACGGTTTGCATGTCTGGAGAGCATGTAATATTGACAACTCCGTACATGAAACTACTTTTAAGTTTTAACTGTATTGTAAATTGTAATGCATGCCAGTCGTAGTTTGGAGACTTGAGACCATGTTCTTGGATAACTTTCAAAATATCTTTGTCACGTAGACCCGTATGACAACATTATAAACATTTTAATGAATATAGCGTCTTTCTTCTTTCACTTTAAAATAATTTTATCGTTAAAAACAAATTAAATAAAATCCAGTTTCATGAATATATTTTGCCAGAGGACTCTAGTCTTGACATGTGAGTAATGAATAATATGAATACAGGATGAGAAATGAAATCTCGAAATTGACTTTTGATCAAACCGATTGTTTACTATTATTGGATTTGTGAAATAAGAAAAATGTGTTCACTCTGAAACATATCGCTTTCAGTGCCTCCTCTCAGAGAAAAGAGTTTATGACCCCTTGACCGCTACTCAGTGGTGACCTTCGCCAAGGGGAAAGGCGCCACTCGAAATTGGTCATAATGTATACAAAAGTCATTAATTTGCTGTTCACTTTGAGTCCTTTCATTACACCATTCATTTCCATCTTTCCGCAGTATTTTTCTTCCGTCTTTTCATTTCAAGTCTGAGAAAAATTGTTTCTTTTGCTAACAAAGGAGAACACCCACCTGCACGTTTGCGGGACATATGGAGGTATATGCCGTAGCTAATTTGCATACAATGTGCTTGTCACTCTAGACCGACTCAAAATTTTATACGAAAAAAAACTTATAAAAGGTATAGAGAAACGTGTGGAATATAATTACACTCCTAAAAACAATGATGTATTATTGGAGCTTCCGGTAAAATTTTCTTAACTAAATCTGACGCATTTCCTTCATAAATGGACTGAAGAAAACAATTGTGCGCAAGGAAAATATACGCGTATGTTGCTCCCATTTCAAATTACAATCTTGTGCATATCCCTCTGAATTTTCTTTTCTGTTTAGGAACACAATGTGTGGGAATGCTTTATTATGTACACCCTTGTTGTGTCTTAAGTTTTGATTTTGCATACGTGCGAGACGATTGCAATGCCTTGAATAAAAAGAGGAAAAAACCATGATTTGTAGAATAATAATAAGTAATACATAATATTATCATGATTTGGTTCTTTCCAGGAGCATTTGCACTGCTCCAGATAAGAATCCAACCACTTCCGGTAGTGAATGTGTGTAATAATGCTCTTAAAGCATGGCTTTAAGAGTTATCCTTCTGCTCTGGCATGCAACCTGGTTGTGTACATACTTTTGAGGCGAAACACTACTTGATCAAAGTTGACGCAATCAAATTCCCAGCGTTTCTAACGAAGGTCAATGTTGTTTTAATTACATGTATTTGACTACAACTAATACATATTTTTACATAGAGACGCAAGTCTACCTTAGCCTACTTTCACTTAGCTTCTCGTGGACATCATTTAATACGTACCTATTTTCATTTAATTCTATAGAGAACCGTTTATTGGTGATAAATGGCAGCACGCAAATGTAGTCTTATGTGATGATGATGAGTGAGTGGGGCCACCACTGCGACTTTTTATTATGCAAATCTCTTATACTTGTTAGCGTAAAACTGGCCTGCTTACCAATGCGCCGTTTTGGGAGGCAATCTTCGTTCTGCTCCTCGACAGACCGTTTGTTCCTTCCTTTGGGTCGACCATCACAACGATTCTTATCTGCACACATTCGATCTATGTCGCCACTCATTAGCGTCATTTTCTATGATGAAACCATAACAAAAATAAAAGAAATTGAACCTCGAGATTGCATGAATTCATTTCAATTTTAAAATAGGATTTGTGTAATGGTCGCGATGAAATAAATTTTGTCTGGCTTACAATACACTTGTCTTGGGTTCGTGTACAGTTTTGAATATGTGAAGATTCAAAAGACTCCGCACAATCCTGGCAAACGTAGCATTTAATGGCGTCTGTTTCCGCTATGAAAAATAAGGCAAGCGTAGAAAATACTGCAAGTGGAACTACATACGTCGCCTTCATCATGGCTCTCTAGCTTTCTCACGAACACAATCAGGTAAGCGAAAAAAAACTGATTCTCAAATCAAACTTTCACACAACCAATCCAACACCACTTTCAAACTTCGATTTTCTCTCGCTGAAATTTTTTTTCAACGACTGGAGCTTCCGGCAAAAGAAAAATGGATTTGAATCAGAGAATGAAAACTAATGATTTCCACTTTTTTCACAATCACTGGATTTCCACAATCATGGAATTTTATTCTAAAAAAATTCTTTTTTACACGTGTGTCAAGTAGAACTTCTTCAGGAACTTTTTTTCACAAGTCTCACAAAGCAAAACAAAAAATTGAAGACGCAATGCCCATTCTTTGAGGAACTGCACTCACGACCTGGCTTCACTGATTACATGTAATCGACTGTCGAAAGAAAGTGGAAACGTGGTGAAATATTCCACTAGCAAGATTGCATGTTGTCATGTTCCATAAGACGAAATGACCACTCAACCAAGAAGAAAAAAACTACAACTACAAAAAACCACCGCGACGAGTAAAAACGTTATATGTAGGAGGGACGTAGCGTTGTTGGTGAAAGTGGTGGTGTGTTTTCTCCAGAATTAAATTGCATTGCACACACTACCTTAACTTCACATGTAAATCCTCCGACATGCACAATATTTTTCCGTTGGTTGCATAATAAACCAAGGAGAAAGGATATTGTTGGTAGGTATGGCTCGCACTGGCTCTTAATGAACCCCCTGAAAAGAAAAAGGGAGAGCGTGTACATATCTTAGTTGTTTGTTGTTGACGTTACTGGAGTCGCAGGTAACCCTTCTAATAAGCTTGGTATGCTGCTATATTTATGATTTTTACTTGTGGTGACCGAATAACGGTTTTTTTGTTTTCTTCATTGCATGCTTTAAAAAATATTCTTATGTTTTGTATGCATTTCATCCATGTAAAGAAAAGAAGGTAAGGATAAGCAACGGGAACAAAGTCGAACTTAATCATGTTCTGGGGAAAACGCACACACGTATCATTTTCTTCCTTTTTTTAAAGAGGAAAGAATTGAAAGAGGCCAGCAATGGAAATATGCTTTGCGTGTTTCATTTTCTCCTTATATTCCCATTCTGTGGTTCAGTCTCAGCTCATTTAAACATACATATTGGTCTCGACTTAGAAGAAGTGGTTTTCATCAGAAAGTGGTACACAGGCACCTGCAATGCAAAGGGAAATCAATGTGGCATGAGAAAGCGTCTTTGTTCTCCAAAAATTTTTTTGTATGTATATAAAAAAAATACTACACCAAATCACAGTAAAAGTATGCTGGACACGAAACTATGTAGAGAATATAGACACATTAAAGGTGTTTACCGTATTACCTTCACACTGGAACAGAATCAAATGAATAATTTCTCCGAAAAAAAGAGCGTGAATGACGGCTAGCAGAATATTTTTTATTTTCTTGTTATTCTTCAAAAATCATAAGTGAGCCGCGTGGTAAAGAGTCATGAGGGAGCGTGAAAGAAAAGCCACCTTGTGTAAAGGAGAAAACCTTGCATGAAAACTCTTTAACATTCCTCCATCACTATAACTAAAAGAAAAAAAAACAGCCTTTTGATAAGAGGTCACATATCACCTCATTCGTGAGTTTACGTTTATTCTATTATGTTGTTGTGTGCATGGGAATCTTATACTTGAAAATATTGGTGGAGTGGAAGAAAAAATGCGTCATGCCAAAAGTCATATGGACGTAGTCTTCTATCATGGTTTTCCATAAATCTCTGAAAAAATATATATTGTAGTAGTATATGGAATAAAAACGATGTGATATGGTGGTAACTCGATTAAAAAGATTTTCGTTTTGCATATCATTGAGGTGTGCGCATAAATGTACGTGGAATAATTTGGCCACTGTAATATACAAAAATATGGTACACAATATCAAAAAGATTTTTCTTTGCCATTGTGTTAACCTTACCAGTTAACCATGGTCAGTCGGGTGTCCACAAAAGGGCAACCCACGCGACAAATATCACCTTCATTCTTTCTGCTCAATAAATACATACTCACCACATGAATTCGATAATACAAAATCATTCTATAATATTCCATGACGAAGTCGAAGACCGATCGGCTAGGATATTTATTTGAAAGTCTGGTTATCTCAAAACTTTATTGATTGGAAATTATGTGAATAGGCAGATTAGAAGTAAAAGTCATCTGATTACCTTTCAACATCCAGCATTAGGTATTCCGTGAATTTGATGGGAGAAAATTTTTTTTTCAGCGCTGGAAAAGTACCTCGTAATACCTACATTGAATGATGTAGGTCACTCAAAAGATCGGTCACTTGCTTCATGGTTACGTGCCGTGTAATAGCACATGTATGACGACTTCACTGACAAGCGAGCTCCAAATCTTCTGAACAAAAAATTATATGTAGGTCGTTAATTTTTCTATTATTGAAAATGGAAGGAAGGTCAAGACTGAAAATAAGAGAAAACACTGAGTTTACCGTAAAGATTTGAGATCTGTATTGCGGAAGGCAGTAAAACACACATTACCGACATCCTTCAGATTTTCCATTCATAAATACCTGTGTGCATGAAAATAGAATCCTTCACCGTGAGGCGAGGTGTATTCGAGTAGTATTCCTTGAGAGCGTCTGTAATCAAATTGAATGGTTCGATGAAATGTTGTATTGAAGCGGCAACAAAGGGCAACATCAACACAAAGCTAGGCTACTTAATTATTAGCATTTGAAGCATGCCTGGTCACACGAAGACCTAGCTGATTTCCATAAGGAAGGGACATGAAAAACATACGGAGTCGAACCACACGAGCGTGTCAAGCGTCATTTTCGGCAATTTAAAAGCAAACTAACTACATAGTTCATATAATGTTGGCACAGATTTGCACAAAACTTGCCTTTTACTATCTATTAGAATTTTAAAGTGGTGACCGGAGCAGTTGCT
>JAHZNF010001095.1:0-10797 GCA_027744215.1 Troglopedetes dispersus
CAGGGCAATGTAGCAGATAAGTTTCAAAATGCTAGTCTTAATTAAAACTAGTGCTAAAAACAGCAGTACAGCGATTCTCGTGTTCATCTTGGTTGGAAACGTATGCATGGTGTGTTCCATTTACGTCGGGCACTATAATGAAATGTAGTCATTTGCTGATCTCAGGATTAAACGCTGCTAGCAGCAGAGTGCAATAACAGAGTATGACCTGTCTACTCCTACTAACAAGCCTGTGAACTTCTTTCATCTCATAATATGCGCGATGTGACAATCTTGTGTGATAACAAGCATGCGGAATATCACCAACTCGACTCTCTTTTTTTGCAGATGTTCTGGAATCTCCGTACCCAGTTGTCTACAGTGTTTCGCCAGTCCTGGTGGTGCACTTTGTAGAGTGCTCTGCAACACAATCTCGCAACTTACATAATAGCAAGCGATTATCGAATTCTCAGGGAGTCAGGATTCATACTGGGAATGGAATCTGCTCAAATTATTCAGGATGAGGACGATCAACCACTTCTGCTCTTTGGATCACTTGTGTTTCTCGGAGCAGTGTTCCTTCTGGGCTTGATAATAAACTTTCCCGCAGTCGTGATCTGCATTCGGTCCAGAAAGCTTAGAGGCTTTACGGATAAGTAAGAGAAATATTTTTTTCAATAATATCCAACCAGTTTTATGAGCCATGAATATAGAAAATAGTAATTGTATCAATTTTTTTTACTTGCTTCATAGATTCATTCTATTTGTCCTCGCCGTCGACCTATTCTCACTGTTCACCCTCATCCCGATTTCCTTCCTGTTCGTTCAGGAACAAAGTACAAATGTTAGTCGACCAGTTCCTCATGACCCAAACGTGCAAGAAGACAGGCCCATTTTCCTGGAAGGAGAAAGCCACTTGGACGAGGTGGCTGGCACGTTGCAAGGACCAGCGGTCGATGACTCCTCCAGTAGCCATTGTGTTCAGCAGTGGATTTTCATTGTTCACAAATTCATTTTTATTATGGTAGCCAACCTCTCAGTGTTGGGAGCATTCAAAATTGCCGTGGAACGGTATTTGGCTGTCGTCCTTCCTCTTCACTATCACAGATTCTTGAAGTCTTCTATAGTCATCTGTATCACATTTACCTCGGTGGTTTTAGCTTTGAGTGAGTCAACAAATCAGCACTTTCAAATTTATTAATTACTTATTTATATGAATTGGTTAGATTGCTGAAATCTAACTTTGACACGTTTTTACAGTTTGTGCGGTCATCCCCATTCTTGACCCGGACGACTTTCCCACCACAGAGGTGGATAGCAGGTGCTACCCCAACCTTTTTGAGCCACTGTTACCCACATCCCAACTTCCGAAGCGAACTCTGACATCGTCAACAAGATTCAGAAACAAGAATGGTGTGGGCGACAATTATGACTCGGTTAAATTAGAGGATCTTAACGAAGAATCTCCTTTCAGTTCCTCAAATGTGTGGTGGTGGTGGTGTCAAGTATTAAAACTCACTCATGCATCAGTATTCTTCATCGTTCCACTCGTTGGAATGATTTTTATGTATCTACGCATATGGACTGAAGCGCGAAAACAGCACGCAAGAATGATGCACCACAATAAGAGCCCATTCATCCAGATCATACCGCCCGATGCAGATGCCACCAGAAAAACTGGTAACATTTGACACTTTGTTGCAAAATTCTTGCCACTTTTCACAGTTACATCACTCTTTTATACTTTCAAAATTTTTATTATTATGAAATTGCTTCTGATCAGATGACGTCAAGGTGGACGGCCTACAATCCGTTTTGCGCAAGTTCAAACTGGTGCAACGACTGAAGCGAAGAGCGCGCATGGACAGAGCAGCCCGCGTGGCTGTGATGACAGTTGGTCTTCTGATACTATGCTTTGGACCACTGCATTATGGACAAGTGTTCTCAGCAATTTCCGCACTGAAGGTAAGTTATACAACTTGTGTGATGTGTGAATGATTCAGAAGCCGACTACTCATGCTCTTCCATATATTTTTTTACATGTGACAGGGACCTGCCTTTCACGTTCATTTTTGGGATCTGCGAGACTCAGAGGACGAGGCTGGCTCAAAATTCAAGCATATCCTTCCCACCTTGCTGGCATGTCTTCATCCCCTGCTCTCTCCTCTGGTATATGTGTACCGCTATCAGAAAGTCAGGAGTGAGCTGAAGACCTTTCTCAAGAAAAAGATCTCCAGACTCAACTGCTGTCATGATAATCATGACCCGACTGATTCCCCAGATCCTGTTCACCAGTTCAACAATCTCGCGCAAGCTTTACCCGCACCGTCGAGTGCTGATGATGTAACTGAGGCTTTGGAACCTCCAGCAATGTCGTCGACTGTTGATAGTGAGACAATAATTACAGTGGATGTGGAGTACTTGTGTGCTTCGGACAGTGTCCCTGAGCTCGTCGCAGAATACCCCGGTGTAATTAAAGCTCAGTCGTGTAGTAGTGAAGGTGCACATTCCTCAATTACGATACAGGTGGAGGAGGAGGAGGAGACTGGGAGACAAGAATACTCAGAAAGTGATATAGAGACTCACGGGAGTAGAGCTAAACGAGTAATCTCAGTTCAGGCAAAGAATGGTCTCTTGCAAAGCGTGCGCTGCTGGATGAGCTCCTACTCCCGCTGGAATCAACACCGCGATTCTGTCGCAAGTACTGCATCTTTCATTACACTACTTTCTAACAGAAGCAGATCATCCATTCCATCGACAGAAATTTGACTTGCAGGTTTACATAATTTCAGAGTTCATATCCCTGATAGCAAACTTTTAGTAGTGGAAATTAGCCCGAAAGCATGCTTCCTTATACCTTATAATAGTAGGTCGTAGGTCCGATCGTCCGCATTTCAAACAGTCAAATCTTGTGAATGGAAATGATTTTTTATAACTGATTTTTTTTGATGACCGGTGTATTTTCAATTTTTGTTGTAGCTGTGCCAGTTTCCGCGAAAAAGGTCGGCGGGGATTTTGTAGTGTATCTATAACGACTGTGAGTGGACTCGCGCAAGATTATAGAAAATACAAAATGAAACTCGTATGCACAAACATTTGCAGAAATGCTGACTGTTTTCTAACCCTTTCAAGTGCTGGTGATATTACGTTCCTTGGAAGACTTTATATAAAAAATAAGTACTAGAATTGAGTGAAGCATGCCCACTGGTAGCTCTCACGTAATTGTTTGCTACAGAACAATTTTTTTTACCGTTTTCGTAATGTTTGCTAGTCTGACGATCCTACATAATATTTTTTAATTTTTACACAAACAAAAAATCGCTTGTAAATATACTTTAGAAAATTCCTACTTGTTTTATAGAGATTAGGTCTGCCGCTCACCTGTCTGACTCAAAGAGAGACTGCTCAGAATAATTTTAACCACAATTCACAAATATAATAATAATTGTATAAAAGATGCATGTAAGAATATTTATAAGTTAAATGGCTATAGCAATGTCCTTGCTGCGACGCAGTTTATGTTATTAGATCGGATAAGGTGCATGCTTTCTTTGCAAGTTGAGAAATATTGTGATTTTATTTTAGGAGAGAACCCCATGTTTTTTTTGTTTTGATGAATGCAACTCGTGCTGACTTGCAACATAAAGTAAACTCATAATTGTTGATACTGTTATGGAAGAGCATGGCAAGTAAAGTCATCCAATCATTGTTTTTTTTGTTTTTACTTTATTTCTTTATTTTACATATTACAACAGCTCACACTTTACAGGATCAATCACTGGAGGAATCCTTTAGAGAAATATATTCATATCTATTATTATGCTTACACATAACATGCCACACAGCAGCTGCCTTATTATTACTTATTATTATTATGATTAAAACTCGACGTTTCCACTGGAGAAAATATTCCAGTTCTTCACCCTTCCACCTATTGAATACTTTTCCAAGCACACTTGCAGTCTTCCGCAGTAATACCTGGTACTCTGAAAGTTAAAACCCTTTCCCCCTTAACTCTAGTGTTATCTCAAAATACTGCTCTTAATGTAATAATAATATCATCATATTTAACTAAATAACACCGGTGACTGAATGATTCAAATACATCGAGATTTTTTTTCAATAAGAAATATCAGCATCATCATTACAAGATTAAAACTTTGTTTTCAGACATATTATTATAGTCAAAACTAGACTTTTCCTTTCCACTTATCATTACTTGCAGCAGAGATATGTATTCATTTTGGAATGATACAGTGTGTCACCGAAGGCATTATTCATTTGGTTTCACATGGAATAAAAATTATGAATGTACTAAATATAACAGTGATGCATTACGCACGTAAAGTATAATTTGTGGAAGGCCATAAAGTGACACGGTACATGCATAACAGGTGGAATGGTTCAAGCTACACAGGTTAATTGTAAAAATGTATGTACAAAATCTAATAATAGTGAAATGTAACAGAGTAATGAGTAAGTGATTTTGATATTCATATTGTAAAGTTGGACATAGTACATTATCATTAAAAACAACAGCCATTCACATTACAACAAGCTTAATAGGCTACTAAACTTCCAACAGAATAAACGAGACTCGCATCAGATAACATTGTAGTATTAACATGCTACAAAAGCAACTGGCAAAAGCACCTTTGGTCCACAATCATGCTCTGTCTCATGTTCGCAGTCTCCATATAATATTATCCTTTATAGATTTGTACTTTTAACTACATGCACAGACGACGGGTAATTAAACTCTCATAGCTTCTTCACTCTATAAAATCCGCTTCCGTCAAGCTCTGCCGAAGATAGTCAGCATACATCACTTTCTATAAAATCACCAATCAAAAGAATATTCATAAAATCTCATTCGTTACTGTTTGTAACATAAAAAAGAATGGAGACATTTTACTAATTATTAAATTGACTCTTTGGTTTTTACCTTCCGCTCAGCTGCAAGCTCGACGGACTCTAATCCACGCTTGAAAATGGATAAATCCCGTTTAGCTAGCACAATTTCGTTAGCACAGAACAGTCGCGAAACGATCAACAAGCTGCCACTGACCACAACAATGGCTGTCACGATTTGAAGATGGTAGCCGTCCGGAATTAGTTCCCAAACCTTTGCAAGTGGTTTCTACAGCAGAAGGATATTAATCCAAATTACAAACATAAAATGTGCACACATATAAATCGAATTAGAAAAATGCGCACCAAAGACATAATTATTGAACCTTACCATGATGGTATATATTATGTCAGCACCTGGACCAATGTGTATACGCATAGCTTCCCGGGTCGCGTTCGCAACAATCAAACTGAGCAGAAGGAGGATTGGCAAGACCAATCCAAGCCCACCGTAACACCAACCTTTCCATTAAAAAGAAATTCATAATCTTAACATTTTACCAAACTGCTTCTTGGAATAATTTACAAACGTGATGCATACTTAACTAAAAAAAACTGTATCCTTACTTTGCATACGTCGAGAAAAGTTCCTACTCCGTGCTTCATTATCTTGTTTTAGTTTTGCCTCAAGCTTTTGTTTGAAGATGGTCGTGTCATTATCTAAGTTGTTCAAGGAGTTTTGGATGGCATGCTCAATCGTCTTTTCAACGATTGCACAAACCTCTTCGATTTGGTTGGCACATTTTGTGGCCTGCCAAGAATAGCAAATGATAGATCTATATTACTCTATGATGTTACAGAGGCATAAGTACAAAAAGACATGTATGTGTGCGAGTAAGTGAGTAGCTGGTAAGCCACCAAAAGTTTTAACAAATAAAAATCCCAAATGCAATGTAAAAATGGGATGGTTACACGGGCAAATTGTTTAGGTTCTGTTAAATGGGATTTTCGCAAAACTTTCTCTAAAAATTGAGGCCTGGACAGTGGTGGTGGTTGGTTCATATAAGCAACTCTCACAATGCCCCATAAAATGAGAAGGAGAGAAAAGTAAATCAGTAAAGTAAGCGTTCGTGTTTATGCCGTGGACGTTAAAAATTCCAGATTAAATTATTCAATTATAAACACAAGAGATATTTACCTAATGTAGCAGACATAAAGTTAAGGCTAACCCATAAAAAGTTTGCATTGCATATTTATTAATTTTAGCAATATGACGAATAAAACAAGCTTTAAAGCACAAAACTCCATTAAAAAGTATTAAAAACGCTACCTTGCTGTTACCATCAGGAAGATAAATTGTCGGCATGTCAAATCCAGTTCTATTAAGACCCGGACGTTTGCACAATTCTTGAACTATCTGCATCAAGACACTGGAATGATATGGTAACCACTATATTGCCTCAAGAAGCTTACAATATACAATATTTTTAAACTTTTGGATACGCTGCTTAAACTTGTTCTCATCATCAACGCCGTTACGAGCTCATCCAAACAATTTAAGCAAGAATAGTAAAAGAGCCTTACCGTTGACGATCAGTCTCAGACCCTGCCTCGTCCGCCTTTGCGAGAAACAAGCGTATTTTGTCACTATGGTTTACCCACATTTTTTCAACAACATTCAGGGTTCGCTTGCAGAGAGCTTGACCCATTGGATCAAAAAACACAAATACAAGATCGGCAATGTCCCCTGTAACGCAATGAAAATCAAGCCACTTGTAAGGGAAGAATACATATTTGTTCTTTTTTACAAAGCAAGTAAATAATAAGCCACGAGCTCTGGGAGACTTGGATGGTGCAATGCCGGTGTGACTCATCATCATCATCACTATCGAGTGTGATAAACACTCAAGCATCACTGCGACAATAATACGACAACAAATCCGCGTGTGTAAAATGATTTTTTTTTTCAGTGAAAGTAGTGCGTATGTCAGTCAAGGATGAACACGTCAGCAAGCATGAATTTTTTAGCTGAAATGCTATGTACACCAATAATGCGCTCAACCGAAAGTAAGTAAAAAAAATGCCACACTGAAATGAAAACGGAATGAATTCATGAAGGGACGAAGGAATCCATGATGACTTCCTTGCGCGTGAAGTGCTTATCTCTGTTGTGAGATAGTCCATCACACCTGCAAAAATACAAAAAATCATGGTCGAAAAAAAGAGCTTATTTTTTTGTTTTCAGTAAGAAAAGCTAGCATGAAGTAAAAAATAAGGTAGCAGCATTTTCACATCACGTGGTATGCAAATATACATGTAACGATGACTCATATCTAAAAGGTAAGTAGAAAACGTAGTAACAATTACAGGAAATACTCTAAAATGGTTTGGAAATTTGTGTACTCTTGTTAACTCTTATAATTATAAAATGGTTGCCTGTATCGCAGGTGAATCCAACGGTTACCTGATGATTCAGAAGACATTTTTCTCAACTAACAAATGTAATTGCCTCTCTAGATACTCGCCAAATTTTCCGATTTCAACTCCTAAGAAGCATTCTAAAAGGGAAGCCAAACATTTTAGCATAATATTCATCGTTTGACTAATTAAGCAGGATTTTTGACAACATTCTGAAAATATTTTCCTACGAAATCAATGCCACTAGTTGACCGAATGAAACTTGGGAAATGTGATGTAGCTCTGCTCAAAAAAATTTTTTATGAACAACACAGCTACTTATACTGACCAAAGGAAACCAGTGGTTAGCGGTTGGATTTTCTAGCACAACAAAAAGTCCCAGTCTAAAGAAACTGTCTAATTTTATTAATAAATGGTCACTGGTTTCCTAATCCGGCCTTTTCAGAATAAACCTTCGTTAATTTTTTTTTCAGCGCTGCTTCCAGTTTATTTTATTTTACTGGTAACTCGACTCGACTTACGGATGGATACGAAAACTTGTGCGAAATTCCTTGGAATTTGGTTTATTAATTAAAAGTAACCAACAAACCTGGACATTTGTCCTGGAACACACGGAGTGATTTCAGGATTACAGCAGCATAATTAGCTTAAAATCCTAGCGTGAACATTCGATTTGTGTATCATCATTAAAAACCATTTTCAACGCCGATTTCTCCTCCTTCACAAAGGTTGGATGAATGTGAATACTTTCATGATAAAATTATCCCAAATCCCAGTAACCGCACTCAGGAATACTGAACGATTCCCACAATCCTAAAAAATGACTGCCGCATATCAAAACCAAAAGAGTCATTCATGCTTTATTATTACGTTCACACAAAACGTTGAAGCTCCTCAAAAGAGCGGTGTCAAATAATTATAATATGCACATTATTGTGTAGTTCGCAATAATATATTACTCCACTAAATATGAACTTTTGGCTGATATTTTTTTGCCACATTTAAGATAGAAAACAAACATGAATGCATGGAGGCAAATATGTTGTGGTACATCAGGGTGATATTTGTAGGCAAAAGCGAACAAATATTGAAAACCTCGTAAAGCTTCCAACTCTGTGTGAGTCGAGTTCGACATTCGACAACAAGCTACTTTGACAATTGACATCACATATTATAACTTGGGAGTGAGACCTCTTTATCAATGCATGCCAGATGTTTTGAGGTTTTACTTTATCGAGTTGAAACTTATTAAAAAAAGAAAGAGCTCAATAACATGACACCACATCCTAGAGGAAGTACGAGTAGGACCCTTATAAAATCCTGCTGGCGTGTACCACATTCTCATCAGTGTGTCTCAAACTTTTCTTGAAGCACATCTCAATCTCTTCTGCAAAGCTCCAGCGAAGAGCTCGCACACTCAGTCCTATCAGTTATTTTTTTATCCTAAATTTTCTCTATCGAACAAGTGTCCAATATTATTGCTGAAGTCAAACACTTGTGTGCCAGCCACCACTTACACTTACCGTGAACTACTTCGATCTTTACTTGTCCACAAAACAATTGCACGAGAAACTTGTACTAGGTTGGGCATAGTTCTCGGCTTTTCTACTCACTCACTGTTAACCATACTTTCCCAAAAAAAAAGTATCCTATCAGAGAAGCAAGTCCAGCTATCATCGGAGCCATTCCTTCATTTACTGTGAAGGATTGAATCATCATCCATGAAAAAAGAGAAAAACGTACATACGCAGAAAATTGCAGGCAGTCGAAACAGTTGCACATCACTCATCAGCGTGTCAGCACAACAACAAACAACAGCTCTGACTGAACTTGTTTCACCCTGTTCAACTTGGACAGTCTACGCCTTCTCCAAGCCAGCTAAGACCTCACAGTGCAGTTCTTTATAGGGCACTTTGCATTTCTATTTTGAATCGGCAAGCTGCCCTTTAAAGGGCTATACTTGTGAGAGTTGTATCGTCAAAGCTGAAGGAAGCAAAGGAGGAAAAATTATGTCAAAGGTTGGCAGTACCTGAATAGTTTTGTAACGGCCGAAGATGAGGATACAGCTCTAAGGTCGCCTTGCCCTGTACAAAAGGTAAGTCAATATTCCATATTCGTTCATTATAATTTTAAAAAGCACATATTACTCTCTCCTTTCCTATTATTATTTCCATTTCGAAAAAAAAAATATTTATTCAACGCAAAACCATTCTTATGTATGCATTCAACCCAACATAATTTCCCATACATCCGGCTAAAGTGAGGTACGTCTGCGCAACTAACCTTTAGCGTGTCTCGCTTCTTTCCACTCACGACGAAAAAGTATCCCTGGGTCTCAATTGCCACACCAGTCTTCAAAATTGTTTCCTCAATGTACCTAAACAGTTTCATAGGGATGCGATAAAACAATGGTTTTGATTTGACTTTTGGAGGCAACATCTCATATTTTATTTTTTATTTCAGAATTTCCATAGTAGAAATTGGAAATAATCTGAAATATCTTCCAAGAGGTTCCGGGAAACCTGAAACTTTTGCAAGCAGAAGCAAACGTTGAGCCGACTTACCAATTTATGAAACTTGACTTCCCAGCCGAGTGATTTCCAAGAAGGAGCACCGTTATCTTTCTTCGAGGCATCCGGACGTCAACATCCAACATTTTTCCCAGCTCACACAGACCTGAAAGTTAAGATGTCAAAAATCAGATCGCATTCTTATGATTCGGCCACCACCTTCATAGGAGTTCTGATCTCTCATGAAAACGTTTGTCGATCAAACCTTTGCTACCATCACATTTATGATGAGTCAGTATGTTATCATTTTTTCGCTTTATAAACTATTTTCAGTGATGACGAAGTCTAATTTATGAGAAACCTGCAATACTATTTCCAGCTTGCGTGGTGTTATGATACACATAAGAACCTTTTTTTTAAATTCTTACTTGACCGGATGAGAAAATATGCGAAGCAACCAATTAAATTTTCTGTGGTGCGAATTGGAAAAAATGTGGTCAAAACCGCAAGTATGTCCATGCAAGTTAGGCTGACGTGTAAGTTTGTGACAATTTTGTGTTAACAGTTATCATTGTCCAAATCCTACCATGCCGGCATCAACAGAGGCATCTTATGTAATTTCTTAATCCAAAACTCATTTAAGACCCCAATCGCATTTTTGTACAGCATTTTCCTTTGCAATGAATGACAACAACTAGCAACAACTCGTCTAGGCTAATTATCGAAAAAATAGGAATAGATTTTTAAGGAAAGGTTTCCTAAAAATGGACAATACACTTATGTTCACATTTGATACAGCGGAAATCAATCGCTCTTGTCGAATTCAGATTTTGCATGGAGACATGGAGCATGAATGACTTGTTTTAGTTTACATAATATGCATTTTATATTTGACTCAAGAATAATCCCAGAGCAGAATACGATTTATTTATCGCTTTCGGTATAACTTTACAAAATGCTATAGGATTACATTGGAAATACCTGCCATGGAGAATTTTTTTCGTCTCACGAAAAAAGGAAAAGTAGGAAAGTGTAAGTG
>JAHZNF010001096.1:0-18253 GCA_027744215.1 Troglopedetes dispersus
ACTACTATATTAGTCTACTCTATGAGATGTAAATATTTTTTGGTTATTATCACCTAATAATTCATTCTAAAAGGTTTGCATGATATATCTTGGTTAGTTAGTCCTGTTAATCTTTTTTTTCAAATCAGAAGGTACAGTGCAAACTTCTGCTTTGCAAAAACATTATTATTATTATTTGTCTACATCAACTTTCTTGCTTGCTCCTCGTGATAATGATATTTGCGTAATATGTACACATTGACATTTTTGCGGAATACATAGTGTTTACATTCAAGCATCAGGCAGATTATTTCAACAACAGCGTTCGAACTAGGTGGCATTTCTCGTGAATATCACTAACAACCTTCATTATCATAGGTATACCATTGTCTGCAAAAAAAGATTGCTACCTAACAATTATTTAGCTGACTTTCCCGTTTTCTACAGTAAATGTGTCTACAAAATTGCTAATTAGACTCTTTAAAAAAGAAGGAAAAAGAAGGTGGGTCATTTCGTGGGACAAAAATTCACCGGGAAGTGCATCCCTCGTGTCCGTGACACACAACCTAACATAATCATTGCTGTGTACGTATAATATATTCATAGAGTTTGGTTGGTAGTAATGGAGGTAACTTATCAGACTTCATTCTTTTTTTTTACAAAGTTCGTTTTTGGCGCAATAAGAAAAATAATTGAAATGAATTTCCCTTAAAAACTAGATACAATAAACTTCTTTTTACAAGTAAACGTTGATTGTAAAAAGTGAGCGATATATATTTTCTGTATTTACATCTAAACAGTAACAACGTGCATATAACTATCAATCTGAGATAATTTACATATATGTATATATGCTCTCAATTTTTTATTGTGTATAATATGGTGCTTGGTGAATTTTCTGAAAACTCGTGTCCAGCAAATATTCCGTCTAATAATCTAAAACACTATTCAAAATATGTTTCATTTCTTCGAAACCTTTTTTCCATTTTTTGATTGAACAAGTGCAAATATTTATTATTTAATTAATTATGTCCGTATATATAACCTGCTGCCCCGTATTTTTAGTTGACTTGGCGTAATCTACCCAAAAAAATGCCGTAAGAGTGGTTTGCAGGTTTCTTGTCTCATCTATCTACTCGAAGTTACTTAATGATAATAAGCGAAAAAATGTCATGTTTCGTTCCAATCGGATAATTTCTGAGAGAGAGAGAGAGGAGAGAGGGAGAGACAAACACGTAACGTTTCAATCCTTCATTTTCTTGTAATAATTAATTAATTAAATATTTGTGCTTTGTAATAATATTCTTTTGAAATGTGTGATAGGGAATGTACTTTTTTACAACAGTATTTTCACTTTTTTGAACAATGTTTCTCAAGAACAAGTTTTCTTTTATATACGCTTATCATTTCCTAAATGCATATTATATATTTTTTTTTCTTGGAAGGCTGCGCGGCTGCTTAAGATCTATAGCGAAGGTATTATAATATGATTCTGTTTCATTTTTGTTTTTTCTTTATATAGCGGTGCTGATAAATACTTAATGTGCCCATATAATATATATTCTTTCTGGTATTGGTATTAAACACAGACACCAACACACACAAGTGGCCTAATATTTGTTGCTCGGTAAAATTTTGAAAAGTTGCTTTGTCAAAATAGGTAAAAGTTGATCCGCATCAACACCAGAGAAAAGTTGCTGGTAGATAAACTCGCGTAGATACAAAAAGAACCCGTGTTCCTTGGGTTTTTTTTGTCCTCACCAAAACTTGTACTTTTTCTTCGTCTGGGGAGTTTTACTACTACTCGAGGCCGCGTCCCCTCCTCCACTTCTCCCACTACCTCCTCCAGCTGGAGGACTGCGATTCCGGTTTTGTTGCTGCTCTGCTGGAGCCACTAAACGGAGTGGTCTATATTGGACCTGAGACGAGAGAGAGAGAGGAAAAGGAAAACATTATTTTGAACATTTTGATTTTTTAACACCGGCGATTAAAAAAACGGATGTTTCTCATTAGTCTTTTCTTTACCAGCTGCGGATTGTCAGGAACACGAAGAAGGAGGTTGTACACCTCATTCGTTGGAACTGCAATTACGAAACGAAACATCGTATGTCACAAGTAATGCACGCATGAAATATAGGTAAATGAGGCTCATGCAAATCGTTTCTAATTCAATATTATTTTCCTAACTACTGACATACCCTGTAACCTATTTATAAAAAACAAAGATAAATAAACTTGCTCATACCCATGTTGGGTCTGAGGATGGGCCTGAAAAACTTGTGGAATCCCCATCCCATTGCTAAGTACCTCAGAGGGATGTAGTAGAGGAGCACAGTTGCCACGAGGAGTGCTATCACGGCGAGCCACGAGATGAATGGTACAGCCATTCGGAACATGCTGTGAAAACAACGGAAATGGAACACATCATTTACTTCCTCTTCCAATAAGAAAAAAAAACAGCTCGGCAAGTATTTTATTTTCTCAAGGGTTTACATTTCACACTTACTTGCGTGTGCTCTCACAAATGGAGGCAATATCCCCAAGAGCATTCTTGAGACAAGAAGTAAAAAGAAAAAAGAACACATGAAGACAAGTACTCCAACAACATTGGTGTACATACAACTATGAATCTCCTTCTCTCTTTGAATTGGCACACAGGTAAGTAGATACACACACATACTTGCACAGTCTGAGTGGCGTCCTGAACCGCCTGTAACTTTTGTCGAAGGGTCATCTTCTTATCGTCATCCTTCTCATCATCGTCATCGTCATCCATCACCATCACATCGTCATCTTCTGGTTCGTCCAGTAGTGGAGTGCCGGTTAGAGAGCAGACCTATCAATATTTATTCCCCCCACACACATACCAAGTTCAGTTAGTAAACAAAGGTGTAAAAAAATTACGTGCGTAGAATAAAAAAAAATATAAGAATATGACGTATTTACAAGCCATTGTTTCAGGATAACGAGCATGAGGAACATGGGAATCATGAAAGGTTGGAACGAGTAGCAAATCAGTTGGTACAGAATTAACGCGATGATACTGCGTAGGGGGTACTCCCACATGAGGCAGCTCCTGTGAACATTTTAAAGAGGTACCAAAAAACACACGTTTAGTACCTAGTAAAGTGCTGCAATAAAAAATGTATTATTATGGTTGCCCAGAAAAGGAAAGCTGTTTGTGGTGACTTACTCAACAAACTGCGCAAAGTCGTAGACCGTAGCGGCGATTTTCCGAAGTCTGTCAATGTTGAGAAGAAATGTCTCACGTTTCAAGCGTTGGTCAGGCAGGAGGAATTTCGTTTCGGGGGGATCTATCGCTCTAATTCCCGCACGAATCTGGTCAAACAAAAAAAAGAAGAAGAGTCAGGGAGAGGTGAGGTGGAGGATTACTTCAAGAAACTAATTTTGTGGTGGATTATAATAAATGCTCAAGTGACTCTTCTTTTCTTACCGGGTTCCACACAAGCTCCATTTCCAGAAGGATTTGCGGGTTGTTTCCCTTCGCGGGATGAAGCAGTTTCTGGTCCTTGAGCATATACCATTTTTTATCCTTATTTTTTATCTTCCACAGCGGAATGTCCAGCTTTCCTAGGAACTCTTGCTTATGATTCTTGTCCTCGTCGTAGACAGTTATTTCCAGCACGGAGGTGACGTCTTTCACCTCAAACGTGAAGATTTTATTCCAAACCGGTGTTAGCGTGCGGTACTCAGTTTGTGTCTGTTGTGATCAATAATTTAACCGTTCATTAAATTAAAGAGATAATTAACTTTCAAGTTGGGCTCATTACATTAGGAGATTAATTTAAAACTATAAAAATTAGATTAGATTTTGTTCGACTTTTATGTAAATATTCTTCTCTATTTTTAAAACCAACCTGGAGACGCAAGAAGCCCACGTCCTTGACAGAGTGGAGACTCTTGGTGATTTTCTGGAAGGAACAAGATAGGTATGGTAGATCCAATCTGGCGTAATTTATATTTCTGACAAGATGTCTCCCTAATATGAAATCAATAAATCCCTTGCTATCTCTTTCTTTTTTTGACTCACAAAGCGTCCCCTGAGGTGCCTCTCATCATCTTCTGAAAGTGTGAAGTTGGCCAAGTCGGAGATAGACTCAGTCCCGGACGTTCCGGAGACCGTGAGCAGCATGGAAATTTCTCCGGAGCTTTCCTGCAGCTGGAATGTCTTCTGGTGGGTTTGCTCCTTCTCCAGAAGACCTATGTCAATGGCACATCTGCCAATGTAGTCTTTACTGAATGACTCGTCGTACACCTGCACCTCGAGGATTTGCGGTTGGCCGTCGTACAGGTAAAAGTCAAATTGCTCTATCCATTTCGGAGCAGTGGTGCGAGCCAGCGTTCTCGTCTTGTACTTCTGGTTCCCCATTCTACACACGACCAAGGTCAAGATGAGTGGTATAGATAATCTTATTTTCTTGTGTACAATTCAATTATTTCCACCACCTTACGCCTCTCTTCCTTTTTTAATTCTTGCCCATCCACGAAGAAATAAGCTCATTATTATAGTTGATAAGATGGAACTGACTGGGACTCACCTGAATTTCACGAATGCATCCATGTACACCTTCTCATCGCCGGGAGATAAGTTCTTCGCCTTTTGAAACCAATTGATTTTATGTAAGAAAAATAAACAAAATTCCAATCCAATCAAGACAGTGACAGACAATCTCATAAAATATGCAAGTCGGTTAAATATAACGTGTAAATTACCTCGAGAAGCAGAACGGTGAGCACGCTGCTCCACATCTGACTTTTCAATTTCCGTTGTGAATCTGCCAGCTTCCCTTCCCCACTGAACCACTGCGTGTGTTCCAAAAGAGTGAACCAAGAAAAAAGTGACGAAACGAGCCATTACGAAAATTCTCCGGGCATAAATCATATTATGTATGTCTCTTTTTTTACACACTGAGAATATCATATACAATTACGTAAATTACATATATTATGTTGCCTACAAAAAATATTTGTTCTCTCTTCCTCACGGAAGATAAGCTACTCTACATTCTTTTTTATTTAGCAACTTACACAACACCATAAACATATTCCTTGAACAAATCTAAACACATAAATATTGACCCATAATTTTTTTTACTCACATTTACATATCATAATCATTTCATGCATTTTGTTTGTATTACACTTCACAAAAGTTATACCTACTAAAAAAACATGTCAACTTCTGGAAATAAGGTTATCTGATCTACTTGGGGCATATTAAGAAACAGACACGAAGAAGCGTATTGTTCCACCTCAATTTTTTATATTCTTCTATTTAAACGTAAAACATTCAAAGCGAAACATAAAAAGCAGCTACACACTACCTTCTTCTTCTTCATTATTTTTTTTGCTCGTTTCTACATAAAATAAGGCCAGTCTACGAAAAAAAGAGCCCGCATAAAAGAAAGCTTTTTTTGTAAAAATAAAAATTCATGTGAAAGCTCACTCGTTTCGAGCAGCCAGGAACTGTCGAATTTTCAGGCCCGTGCTGATGATGCTGATGGTGGTGATGGCAGTAGTGTGGTTGATGAATTGTGGAGGGGGTGCTTATATACTAACATATAGATATTTATATTTTTATAGAAAGAGAGAGAGAAAGATAAGGTGAAATTTCATTTTGTGTTTTTTAACAAGAAAAAGAAGTGAGTCATCAAAAGTGAAAGAATTTCTACTTCCGAGCAGCTAGCAATAAAGAAAGGAAAACCAATTTTCTATCTACTGTGATGTTAAGTGGTTTTCATGCTGCAAAAATAAGGAATCAAAGTGAAGTACCTATACTCTATTTCAGCTTAACATGAAAAAAAAGGTAAGTGGTTCTAAGTGGAAATTCTTTTGCTGAATCAAAAAAGAAAGGGAAAAGTCAATAATTGAAGCTAATGAGAAAAAAGTAATTTTTGAGAGCATTCTTGTTAAACAAGAGGAAGAGATGAGATACGTAAAGAGTTTTATTTAAAACAAAAAAAAAGAAACAATTGTTTTAGCATACTTGCTTCAGCATTTAATTTCAACTTTGGAGGAAAGCGTTCGTCCGTGCGAGCTCTTTTTTATTTTATTTTAAAGGTCTGCGTTTTATGGTTTTTACGGAAGAGAGAGAGAGAGAGAGGAAGCGGAAAAAGAGAAAGAGAGAGAGCTGCACTTACAATATCCTTCTCCTCAATTGTTCTCGGCACCAGCGTGACAGTGATGTAGATCTCTCCCATCGACTCTGTTCCAGGTGTGTTCGTCTCCGTTAAGGTGAGAGTGAGCTCCGTCGCCTTGTTCGGAGGGAGGCGGGCTGGCTCCAAGGAAGTCATTCCCATGAAGTCATCTTGGAAGCCCCAGTCATAGTCGAACACCTACACACAATAATAAATGGAACAAGAAGGGCTCTTCATGATTAGTCACTTTTTTCAAGTAGCAAACGCTAGAAATGTGGCTAGCGGCTGTGATGAAGAGGAAATTGAAGAGGAGGAGGAAAATGGACACAAAAACTGTTATTTTTATGAAAGGAAAGAAGAGGAGTGAGTGTGTGTGGGTGGGCTGCTCCGGAGATAGCCACCATGCACACATTCCATGCAGCTCCTTCCGTGGAGTATTTTTGAGTGATATCTTGTTAGCAAAAAAATGGGTTATCATGCTTGATGAATGGAGATAGAACCTTGAACAAATATTAACTTTGTTATTTTGCTATTAAACTAGAAATTCGGTGGTCCAGTAATAACATGCTCACAACAGGCCTATGGCCTCGTGACTTGAAGTGAGATAGATAACACAATTCTATTACAATTAGATTCCGGAGGACGATGATGGAAAGAGTAATTTTGTGAGACAACTTGTTTATTCCGAAGTGAGTGAAGCATTAGGAAGGAATGTGCAAAATAAGAGTTAGTATAGGTATCTCTAATGAATGGCCACAATCTAGCAAGTTTGTGTTTGAGTCACCATAAAGCCAATTTGCAACAAGGAGAATTCCTCCTTGTCAGTAGTGATAAAAGGATTATTATTATGATTTTGTTAGTATGTAGTAATTATTAGTGAAAGACAATCTCATGAAATATGCAAGTCAAGTAGCGTGTAATCAGGCGTGCACTATACTTCGGGCAGGCTGAAGTAGTGAGCTTTGTTTTTGGCTCATTGTGGAGCTGTTTGCTTTTCCTCTCACCAACTGAGTAATAATGCATGAACTACAAAGTACGTGCTTGAATTGGGAAAGTCTAACTTGCTTGTTCCAGTAATAATTTTTTTTAAAGTACACAGTAGTGGATGAGTTGAGTGTGACTAGTAGTGGCTTGCTCAGGAATTAATTATTCATCAGAAGACAAAAAAATCATTCGGTAATTATTTCCACACAACAACATAACAGTTCATTACCATTTTATGGAGGTACATACTACATACTACTGAAGGTGTCCACTTTTGATTATAGGTACAAAATATTATGTCCATTGCATTAATTATTTTGGAAGAGAAGAACTAACCTTAAACACGATAGGATGAGAAAGATCATTGATTGGTAGAACGAAGGACTCATCCCAGCTGAAATAAATAGTAAAACGAGATTAATTATGATACCTATAGATACTCTAGCAGTCATCATTGGAAGCTAAAGTTAGTTATATAAAAGGTAATGTATTGATAAGTTTATCAACTTACATAGGATTTAGGTCTCGGTAGATAGTCTTGCTCTTGTAGTGGAGCTTATCTCCAATTTTCACTTTCACGTAAGGGTCACTACTTCCTGCAAGGCAGACACGAACCAACAAACCAGGCATTTTGAGACACATGACCAAAGAAAATGCAATTAGAGAGCAGGAATGACTACTACTACTACTACGAAAATAACCTTGGTGTGTCCATAATTAAGGATGATGTGACTACTCTACTACGTGTTGTTTGTCTTTTCATCTTACCACACGCATCTTTGGCCACAAGATTCCTCCCCCGGAGGAGATGAACGTTGAGAGTATGGAAAGGAAAGGGTGAGATCATGCTGGCGGCTGAGGCAGGAGCTCCACCAGAAGCGTCACCTTTCGTGCCACCACTTCCCCCACCACCACCACTATTACCACTAGTCGTTTGTTGCTGATCAGTTAAGGACGTGTTCCGTTTCTGTTGAGCTTGTTGAGTGACTCCAGCAACTGCCGTTGCTGAAGTTGAAGGCTGTTGCTGCTGTGCACAACAATCGTAACAAAGCGAAACAATAGAATTTTTCTCTGATAATTGGCTAGTGGATTGCAACAACCTCTCGTGTGTATGATATTCTGTGGTAGAATTCGTCGTAGTAGATATGCTCACGTTCAGAGAGACCGATCCGTCCGTCGCTGTCCCTGGGGCACTCGTGCAAGTACTGCTACTCGCTACTTTACATTCGGGTGCGGAGGCGGCTGGCGTTGTCGCGTTACTTGTACTACTGATTGTGCTATCCACCATGGACGGGACGGAACTTGCTCCTGCAAAACAATAAAAAACGCCAACAAAAATTATTTCAGATGAATCAACTTTATGGCTCACTCTATCACTTTTTCGTTTTTACTCTGGGTAGTAAAGTAATTTTTTCCCTGCAATTTATGCACACAACAACAAAAATGATAACCTTGGCTTGTGTTATAGTGGTGGTGGTGATGGTGGTGGGGCAGCTTGAAATTCTTTAGCTTCTTCATTATGTCACTCGGATTTAATGACACATTGACACTGGAGGCAAATACGCCAACTTCCACCTTTCAAAATAAATGGAGGGTGAACACCCACCTGATACAAATTATCATGGTGAAGGTTTCCAAAAAGTGCAAACTCACAACGCAACAACATTTGTCTCCTCCACACTGTTTCGCACTAGCCTAGATTTCCTTTGAACCTACCACAGCAAAGTTGTTGAGCACAGTAGTAGCAGTGTCACCAATATCAACACTCTATCTCTCTCTCTCTCTTGTCCTTCTCTCACATCCACCGCAAAACAAGCCATATCAATTATGCTCACGCAAATCCGGTACGAAAAGGAGCTTCACTTGGTGGTTTTCCTCCTTCCCATCAACCTAACTCATTTATACTAAAAAGAATATATATAAGATGTTTTTTTTCTTCTGTGGAAATTTTTTTTGTTATCATGAAAACTTTTCTTGTGCTCATTTACGACGATCATTAATGCCTACTTAACATTACAATGCTTATTATCTACTATCTGTGCCAAAAAAGTGGTAATGGAAGGAACACATGTGTGTACACATATTTTTCTGAGCAAATCCTCTTGAAAGTTTTTGGAGGAGAGAAGAGAGGCAGAAGGGAGGTAACTAACAAAGGAGGGTGATTAAATATGCAAAAATCTCTTCTCATCCTATTTACCGTAATATCAGTTGAGTGAAAAGGTAGTAGTGGTGCGGTTTGGGGCTTAACATTTCTCAGCAAGTTTCTCTCCTCCACATTCCATTCCCATTCTGCTACCTATTTACTTATATTTTCCTGCGAGAAAAGTTTTTTTTTTGCTTCCAGAAAGTATTTCACCGAAAAAGACAGCAGAGCCAAATATTATTTTAGCGTGATCCTTTCCACTACGAAAAAGCTTCTTCTTAACTCCTTGAACCATCTATCATATAAGTACGGTCTGACATGCGAAGCCAAAAGCCACAAAATTAATGGGGATAAGGAAAAGGTGCACCCCTTTTTTTCGGTGAATCTGGAGCAAAAAATATATAATATCTTCTTGAACACACATTCAAGAAGAAAAGGTCATGAAAAAAAGAGATTTTTAAGTGATTATATCAGCTTCCTCCAATATTTATTATTCCGTACTACGTAGCGGAAGCTCCGGCCACATTCCTTATCTAAATGCTGCTGGAGCAATTTTCCCTGTCTTCTTCTTTTCGAGGAACATCAAAAGAGGCAGCTAGTAGCCTAATTCCTTTACTTCCTCCACTATAGTCTGATCACGACTTGGTGTCAGAAGAAGAAAATTTTTCGGGAAGGAAGAAGGGAACAAATAAAAGAATAGAAACAGGAGCTTATAGCTCTTCTTCCTCCTCCTTCACCACTCCCTATCACTATGTTTCACTTTTTTGTGATAAGACAGAAAATCCAGAGAGGAGAAATAAAATTATATCTCCATATAATACACTTCCACTAACAAGACAAGCGAGATGTATTCCCTTCATCCTTTTTTTAAGAACAACATCAAAAATACCAAGTTACTTCTTCGACGATGTTCCAAGTTGGCCTTGACTCCAGAAGGGAATTCTCCCTTCTCTTCTTTCCTCTACTATGCTTGCTTACTTGCCTTTCCAGTCCACCAACTCCCACAAACATATAAGAGGAGGAGGACTGCTACATACTACTACTATCTTCTGTGATAAGTGCATTAGAGACACATAAGACCATAAGCTGGAAATTTTCCATCCTTCACGAGAAACGACAACCAAGTTCAAATTTCACTCTAATATTTTTTCGCAAAAGAAAATTGAAATCGCAGGAGGAAGTCATGTGGAGGAGATGGGCTGGTGCGAGGAGAAAAAGATGCCAAAATAACTAATAAAATTCTATTATATGGATTCCATCCCTATTCCACCTCCTTTTATTTTCTCTATTCTGAATGAACCAGGCTGCAGTGATATAGAAGCCTTCCTTACAAAAAAAATTCTCAATATGGCTCGTGCTTCCTTCCAGCTTCTTTTTATGAGCTTTTCACTTGTGAACGTTAGCGTTACTTTATAAACTGCCCATTTGCATATTTGAGCGAGGATGAGGGCAGCGAAATGTGAGCAGACTCTTGATTCTACTGTGAGGGAACAATTTCACCGATGAAAATAAAACAAACGAGCCTATCAAACGGAACACAACAACAACCCACTAAAAAAAGTGCTCACTGACATCCATCAGATTACGCAACCCTCTCGTCGTGCAAATAAGAGTCTTGTTTTTTTGGAGATTCTAGCAGAACCACGCGAAACAACAAGACAATCTTTTACGCTGCTGCTGCGGATATCTAATTTATTTTTAATAGACATAAAAGCTCCAGAACAACTCTTCTTTCTCTCGCGCGCGTTAAAATGGCAGATAGCACTCCTTTATTGCTTGGACAGCGTGTCAGCTCAGATATAATGCTTTTTCTTCCTTTGTTCTATTTTTTATTTTGTTTAGGTTGATATGATTTATAAAATATTTCGCACTACTGCTCATCCCTTAAAAAAACCTTATAAATATACAATATTTTCCAGCGAAATAACTCCTTATCAGGATGGACGTCATCACAAAAGCACACAATAAACTCAATTGTTTTTTTTCGCTCACAAAAGCCAAGCCGTCTGTC
Source organism: Troglopedetes dispersus (assembly GCA_027744215.1). NCBI lineage: Eukaryota > Metazoa > Arthropoda > Collembola > Entomobryomorpha > Paronellidae > Troglopedetes > Troglopedetes dispersus. The sequence goes on from JAHZNF010001096.1 coordinate 11,276, forward strand.
TTTCTCTTTTTTGTTCGGAGATAATTTCATGTGCCAACTCTACCACCGCCTGCGACACATGATTACTTTCCTTTTTTTGCGCTTCTCCATAAACAACATTGTAGAATATAATCGATCGATTCACCACGAAAAAAAAGACAGATGGATCAACCGGTCACCACCCAATAAAAATACTGTATTTTTGCACGAAAATAGCACTAAAACAACTTATCATCACATCAGGTCATGTTGTCGGCACAAAAAGCATAGTACACGCACGAATAAAACCAGAGTGTACACGAAAAGGTCATTAATACCGCACCGACTTCACAGAAACAAAAGGAGAGACAGAGAAATCCCTGGCATTGGTGGAAAGTGAGACGGAAAAAGAGAACGGAACACGACTAAAATCTCTAATTGATCGCAGGCTACATTTTGAAAGGGATCAAACTCACATAAACTCTCGCACGGACTCAACACCACTTTGTAGGGAATAAATGGAGCCATCAAATAAAAATTTTATAGAATGAAAACCAAAGTGGAGCACATTTTGCTCAGACACACAAGATGAGAAAGAAACATGTGTCACACTTGCTCTCTGTTCCTTTTTTCACATCTCAATACTTACGTGTAAAAAAGTGACCTTTTACACTGGCACCACTTATCTATGCTTTTCTATTATATATTTCTCTATGCTCTCAAACTCCAACTCAACCGAGACTGACATGACCGCCCGACCGACCTCCATGAAAATGGGAATTTTTTTTGCAGGGACCTTCCCCTCCTTTCCCTTTGTTGTTGTTGTGTGAGAAGCACACACACACAACCTATTACATGGACGAGGGAGCAAACGGACATTTTCGTTGTAGCGAGAACAAAAAAATTCTTTTTAACAACAGAACGAAAATTTGTGAGAAAAAAAAGCCTGGAAGTTACGAACGTGCACCTTTCAGAACGAAACGAGCACTACTGGTTCGTGCCTCCCTCACAAATATCATTTTCGCCCTTTCCCACACGTATCATCATTGACGTATGTATAAGTTTTGGTTTCCCACCGAAAGCCACAATATTGATGATAATGCTGATTTGGTGGTGTTGATAAATGAGCATAATAGAATATGTCACTTTCCCTCCTTCATATCCAAAATGGGATCCACACATACCAAAAAATATAGCTGTGAATCACTTCGCTCCTCTCACCACCACACAGAGAATATTCACGCTTATATTATTATTAGTAGTGGGAGCTGAACAGAGTGAAAGTGGATTTTTTTTCAGAGAGAAGAAGAATGGAACGATTTCAATGGCTCCTCTGATAATAAAAAAGATTGCTGGGGAAAACGCGATGAGAGCATATGAGCGAAAAAAAATATCGGAAGGAATACCTCCTCCTGGGCAATGGTGCACTTTTTGTTACATGGTCGTTGATGCAGTTTTTTTGGGAAATGGCATTCCACAAGAGTTAATGTGGAAGGAATATTGTAGCAAAAAAGCCAGTGGCAGAGTATTACTCCTTCATTTTAATAATACCAGCAGCATGCGCTTATTATGCACATTACGTAGAAGACCATCAAAAATAAAATTCTCCAGGCCAGCAGCAATTCACTTTAGTTAGTAGTCTGCTGCTGGTGCTTATTTTTTTACGTCGTGCCCAGCAAACAAGAACAAGTTCTGGGAGGAGATGTCAGTGGCAGAGAATGTGAGGGGAAACTTTAATAGGGACATTTTATGTCGTCTATGTGTGTGTATTATTATTATATGCCCTCGTTTCATTTATCATCCGAGTCATCATAACACACACACACGGTCAATCTCTAATGTATAAAGATCCTTTTTTTACAAGATGGAAAAGAGCAAATTGTTGAGCGAGAGCAAAAGTATTTTTAAAGTAACATCATTATAGATGTGGGTAATTCTCGTTTTCATGTGTTGGAAATGACCATAGCCCAAAAAATATAGATTTCTCTTCTTTGCTATAATATGCTCCATAATTCATTGGCAGACGGAAATGAAAAGAAGAAGAAACAAAATGTAATTTAAAAGTAAACGGAAGATGACAGAGTAGTAGCGTGGGAAGGGTAACCTAATAGATTTCATCTGCCTTGCAAAAAAATCCTTCAACTTTGTATTTCAAAATTGTAAGACTTGTTTCTCTGCAAAAAGTCATCTTGCATGTGCATCTCAAATGGAAAATGAAAGAGCCATTTCTTGTAGTTTCGGAACAAAATACATAGTGTGCAAGCATACTGCCTGGAAAATACTTTTTGGCAAACATATGAATTCCAATTACCTATTCTTGTTCCGATTGTGTCCGCCCGGGAGAAACAACGAATGATAAAGACATAATGGATGGATGGATGCACAGAACATGTGATACTCATCCATCCCAAAAAGCCACAATTTTTTAACTTCCATATGCCCTTCAGTCAGACAAAGAGTCGGATTGTGCAAAACACTAAAAACTGTACTTACGTACATGTTTTTTTTCGCCAAAGTGTGTATGAAATGCACCATCTGTGTAAACAAAAAACCGCTGAGAGTAAACACTTGATGAATGGGAGCGAGCCAACAAAGCCAATGAAATATAAAACGGAGAATTACACATCCTCCTCGAAAATATCCTGTTGTGTTTAAAAAAGTTAAATGGATAAGAGCCTTTTATTTTTTAAATAAAAGGAATATCATGTGAGCACAAAAATCCTCTTCTTTTATTTAGCATGGTGAAACCGAGATGTGTGTGCATAGGTCACATTACATACAACAAACTATAGCTTACCACAAAAAATCTAAATACGTAAAATAATATGTTCGACTATACTTGTACGTGCAGAATTATGTGGAGGAGAAATTTGATCATGCAAAAATTGGTCCACATTATGTATATGGCTGAGTCTCATCTCTGCCATTAATTAGCAACGCAAAACAGATGGAGAAAAAAGCCTTCTTTTTTTACAGCAAAATTCTCTCTCGTACTTTTCCGTTCTTCTTGGCTCCTTTTTATTCAGAGAAATGTATTTTTGGGAGGGGTTCCATTCACTAAAGCCCTGCAGGTGTGTGTATCCTACCCATTTTATAGCTAGGCAATTTTTATGTCCCAAACTTTTTGGAACACTATAGGTTCCGCTTCACTGTTGAAGTTAAGAACGTGAATATCTTTTGAGAAGGGTTTCCACCGAGAAACAAAGGGAAAATAAGTCCCGCGTGACCTTCGTCATTATCACAATAGGTATATATGGCTAATATCTCTATATTTAGTAGGCTTTGAACTAATCGCCAGCTGGAAGGCACGCAGTGGAAAACACCTTCAAATAAATATTCCAATCTTACCCAAAACGAAAAAGAAATCCGGCACTCTATCTCCAACTCTACTCCTCTTGTTACATGCTCCATAAACATAAAAAATTTCCCTTTTATTCACCCGGGAAAGAAAGCTTAGAACAGGTACTTTTTATTTTTTCACGAGAAACACGCACCAACCAATGCTATCACCATCAATAGAATAAATCCTAATTATCTGAACTGGACACGTCCCAACTCCCACGAAACTACTTTTTTCATTCGACCTTTTCCTTTCCAAAAAAAATAAATTTGGCTAGCAGCTCATTATGGAGCACAAGCCAGAATATATGAACTACTACTGAGTACACAAATTCAAGCTGCGATAATGAACTGGCTTATCTCTCGAGAAAAGTTTTCAAAATCGATTTCAATGAAGAAGCGCACAAGGTTTGTTGTAAAAATTTCAAACTTTTTTATGAAAGTTCAACAAAAAAACTAAACTTACATACGAGTGTGCACTTATAGTATAGATTAAGTACTTTAGACATGTACATACATCATTTCCCCGGAAAAGAAACTTACTTAGTTTAGCTTACTTTTCTACTCTGAAAATTCCTTGAAAATTTAATTTTTTTGTATGTTTTTTGTATAAAAGTTTCTTTAAACAAAATCATTTGCCTCAATTTACCATTTTCAAAGGTGTGAATCCATTTAAAGACCAACGATGTTTTTTTTCACACGAAGAAAACAAAACTCACACTTCAATATTCACTCAGAAAACATCCAAAAGCCATTTGGAACACTTATCATCCAAATTAATTCGATAACTTGGAAAATAGTCTGCTCTTTCAATATATTTTTGTTGGGAAACACGGCATTACCATAATAACTTTTATAACAGCACACAATGGAAACTTTTTTTTCTGTCCCAAATTCCCTTGATCCCCTTGCACTCCAATCAAAATCACAAAAAGGAACACCACCAATATTATAGTAGTAGCAGTAGCAATAACAATGATGAGGGACAGAAACCTATGAAGAGAAAAAACTTATGCACATTTTTTGGGAAAAAATAGGGAAAATAGACACAAACTTTTTTTAGAGTTTCCAAAAAAGAGTGCCGGAGTTTTCCCTCCGGAGACTCGTTCACTTTTATGAATATTGCTCGATGAAATATGAATGGCGGTGAAAGTATTTTTTCGCTTCCTTTCTTCTGCCTCAACACACTTGTCAGTCTTCTTAACCTATTCAGTTAAACCGAGGAAACACCAATGATCACGAAAGGGAGCTTCTTCTTTTTTTCTCTCCCTTCTCTGTAGTTTACATTATTTTTTTTCTCAGGTTTTTTCTTTGGAAAATGGAAAGTGTGGGACCTCGCCTGTCACAAGCAGTCAGTCTCGCTGGTGCATCATCATAATACCATGTCTTTCTTTATTCCTGAAAATGCCTTAACGAAACGAAAAAGCAAAAAGGTGTTCTGAAAATTTTCGCCTTTTACATATTCCCGTCACTATTTTTTTGCTAAAGACAAACAGCACAAAAAAAGCTGTCTCCTTTTTTTCTTCAAGGGAGAGAGTTCACTTTTCCGAACCAAGAAAAAGTGGAGCACACGTTCACAAGTTTATACACACTGAAGGGAAACTTTTCTGTTTTTTTTTCAGGTACATTTAAGAAAGTGAGGAGGTTATCTTATTTTTTTGGAGGGAGAATCTCGTGCTTGCAATACAAAAAATGAAGGAATAGCAGAAGAGTTATTTTTTCAACTTTTCCAGACGAATGCAATATTCTGAATGAAGGATTCGCCGAGATGTTCGCCCCATGTACACTGGCCGAATAATGGAGCAAAACTCATGGAAGGCGAGGATCTACTATGAGGTCGTTTTTCCCACACACACACACATACGAGCTCCACGGGCTACTACCACACTAGACAGGAAGGCATCCTCACAATAAAAAAAATCCTTTGGACAAAAATTCTGCCACCCACAAACGCACATGAAAAAGACAGGAATGGAATGAGTTCGCGGAATACAGAAACGAAGTACTTTTTTTCCCACTCGCATATCCTTCTATCTCCGTTTCCACGGATAAGCCCTGAGAAAACCTGAAAAAATATGGTTCAGCTAAAATATACTACTAACATTATTTCACGGAAGAAAATACTTCAACTGTGTACCCATGAATTCACCGTTGTAATCATTTTCGTTTCTCTTTCTTGTTTCCAAACAAACTCTCCAAAGTAAAGTAAAAGGATTCCGTTTTGCACGAACCGTTACGATTACCGCACCACCACCACCACCGTCACCAGTTTTCTTCTTCAAGTGAGTACGCACCCATCCTCGGCACAGACTCAAGTGAAGGGAGAGTGGAAAAGCGAATCACATTTTTCCCTAAACATTTTCTCTGTGTGTGAAAATGGTAAAATATATCGTACATTTTGCTGATGCAAGCAAGCAAGTCAGCCTAGCCAGCATCATTTACCACCGCCATCGCATCTCAGCAGAAGGAAATAAGTAGCAGATGCATTTTTTATAGTTTTATGCTCGCGTTAAAAAAACAAGAGAGGGTAGAGCATGGCAGAGAGTGGCGAAGATGGGAAGAAATGTAGCATTTGTGACTCTTTGGGAATAAAAAAAGAGTTTTTTTTGCACACACGTAGAAATGGAGGCAGATGCTGGAAATATGGCAAAAAATATAGCTGGGATAAAATGGGAGCATATTGGCACAAAGGAGATTTATCTGCTCCTTTACAATTATCCCAAGCAAGGAAGGTTATTCCAGTTTTCAAAAGGGCACATCCCGTACTTAACCATTTTCAATGGAAATTCACAAGAGTCTCGTTTCCCTCATTTTCTGGAACACAATGCAGCGAGAGAAAATAAAAGTGTTTTCTCCACTTTCATTCTCTTCTTACAAGAATGCACTCAAACACGAAGCAATAATATCATTGAGAACACTTGTGCATTAATGGAAGGTTATTAGAAATTTTTTTTCTGGAGGAGTGTTGAGAAACAAAGGGGTGGCACAAGAAGACTCAAACACTCCAAAAAAAAAATGATTAGCAACATGTGCAATCATTAGTCTTAAGAGTGTGTGTGTGTGGTCTTCTCCGCCTTTTTGTGTACTTTTCCCTTTTTTATGTTGAATAACAAGGGCAATATTTCTGGAAAGTTAATCATTTTTCTTTCCGGTGTGCAACAAACAACGAACGGAAAAGGTAGTAACAAAAACTAGCTATTGAGTTGCACGAAAGTAATAAAAACACATTACTTTATCGTTAACTAAAGTTTTTTTTTCAATACATTACATGAGTATCCTAAAATATGTGTGTGCATACAAAAGTAACACAAATTGGGTGCTCTCATTTATTCAGGATGGAACATTAGCATAGTTTAAACCACACGGTAGCGGTAACTTCTCATATATTCCTTAATGACACATCAAATAACAATTTTATAGAGCATGGAAGTAGGGAGAAAAAAAGTAAAGAATTTATTTCTAATGTAATTGAAGCTGGATGTTTTGGAGCACTTTTCCATAAAGTGAGTGACGAACTAGTAGTACCTGAGTGAGTTGAGTGTTTTTTTTTCTGCGTGTAACATTTACATGTGTAGCAACACAACGAAATACAACACATCCCACTTTACATTATTACAACAAGCGAAATGTAAACTACCATGATAAATTCAAATGTTTCTCTTGTGACCTTCCTCTATATGA
>JAHZNF010001097.1:0-17516 GCA_027744215.1 Troglopedetes dispersus
TTATTGCAAATTCTGTAATTCTACCTTGTGTCAAAATTTGCCTAAACACGTCTAGGATATCATGAAAGCCAATAAAAATTGAGCACTCCAGTAGAGCTGGAGACTTACAAGTTTCCTGCATGGCTAGGCCTCTTAGTCTCCGTTTCATCCTCTTTCATTTCTTTCCTTTGTCCAGTGACAACTATGAAAGGATGTACACTACTCTCAAATTAGCCATATCATGATCATCATTATCATCGCCTTTTGTTCCACAGTGAATATGATAAAATGCCTTGTAAATTATCCCAAATTTACATATTAAGTAAGCATCCTTTGTCATATTAAATATTAGATGCACACGCTCACCGTTGCCTGTAATCTACATATATGACCACGAAACAATTGTGTGCATAAAGATATATACGTATCATCATCAATGCTCACCCTTTTTTCCCCTTTCGCAACGTGTGCTGCGTTCAAAGTTAAGCACATCATGATTCCCTTTTGTTTTCGGTGTGTGTTTTGTTCTCCTTCCTGGTGATAATTATCAGCTAGCTTGATGAGCCCAAAACATACTTCTCCCCTTCTCTTGTCTCCCCGCGAGTCAAATATTTTACATGGACACCAAACAGGATTACTATTTAGCGTATGTGTACAAAAGATGATATTGCCCGCTTGCTTTACATTAAACACAGCAAAAAATATTGTTTGCACAATTTGTATTCAACGACCATGTTTGATTCTTATCAAAGGGGAAAAAACAAAAGAGCTCATCGTCACCATTTTCATGAATAAAAACAATGAACTTTTTGACACTCTTCATATCACACAAAGAATACAAAATCGGTTTTTAATGTGCCTCCTGTGATGCCATAAAATGAGTGGAAAAGGAGGGGGACCAAAAAAAAACAAAAGACAATGTTTCACACTTATTCCCTCATTTTTTAATTTGTACAATCGTCTCTCTGTTCCCATTTTGGGTTGATTACACCGCTTAAAATGCATAAAAGAGTGGTATTTACTGGTGTTAATACCACTTAAACACATTTCTTTTTAAAAAAAGAGAAAAAATAAAATAAAATTTCTCTCCGAAAATTTCTGTGTTCATTAACTCGTGAGAAGAGTATCCATTCTCGTGAATATTTTTTTGTCGGGAAAGGAAATTAAAAAGGAAAAGAGAAATGTTGGTGCTGATGGCTTCTTTGTTTCAATGTATTTGCTTAATCACGAGAGAAGGAAAAAAGGAGGGACTCGAAAGAAAACAGTTTTCTCTTTTGCTTTCATGTTGGACACATTGATAGAAAAAAAATTAGTAAATCTGTTTTGCTTGCCTCAAGTGTTCCTTTTTCCTCGCTTCTCTGCTGTAACTAATGTTGACACGAACAAGATTTTTTCGGAGGCAAGACAGAGAGAGAGAGGCACGAACTCATTTCGAGTTGAATGAGTGTTGTTTAGTGTTTGTTGCAATTAAATAGAAAATTGTGGAGCACAATGAATGAGAGAGAAAAAAGAAACAAGGAGCTGCGGGTCTTTTTTGTGTTTGCTTAGCTTCTCTTATATTTGTTTCGTGGTGGTGGGAATGATGAGGATGAGGACGAGAGGCTAAACAGAAAATCAAAGTGAATCTTGACAGGCATGACTTGCATACTAATTAGTCACATCACGTACGTCCTTCTACTCACCGAGAACATCGTGACTTCACGGTTTCACGAGAATAGAAGAGAATAGAAAAAAGGAGGGATGCTTGCTGAGTGATACTTGCTGACTCGAGCCTTTTGCTCCGTCTGACATGTTTCTAGTGGCTGTGTACATCATCATCACCATAATAATTGTAATAAAGGAGGGATTCCTCTAATTGGGTTATGTGGCCAGGCTTCAGAAAAAGAAGAAAGGGAGGTTTATAAAATAATTTTAGATAACCTGCGGCACATTTGCGATTATCATGTAGATTTTTGGAAAAATAATAATAATTTCAAGTCAATTAATGCTATAAAGAAGAGCTATTTGGTACGCAGGTGGGATTTGGGGAGATGACTAAATTCTGAATATTGCTTGCTTTTCAAGTTGAATGTCTCCAACGAACGGTACTCACAATACTCACATTGTCAGTAAGCCAATGACTTTTTTTCAAGAATTGACGTTTTATTTTTTTAAATCAAATTTGACGCAACTTCGTGGAAACTAAAACTACGCATTTTCCTCGAAACATCTCCAGGTACACTTGTGTCCCCTTCAGTTGCCATTCTTCTCGCTTTAATTCCACCCAAGAAAACATTAATACTAGGGACGTTGGCTGGTCAGAGTGAAATTATAAACGGACAATAAACAAGAACTGCTGCTGGAGTGGTAACTGAATAGAGAAAATAGCGTATTACCTAGCCACTTGTGAAGCAAGAAATAGCTTTTCACTGGAGTTCCGTAAACAATCAGTCTAGTTGTATAGTAATATGATATACTATACTGACTACTTTGATTCTACTTTGCTCACTCTTGGTGAAGAAAAGAAATCATTTTTTAAAAAATCGAGAAATGGCTTCAATGAAAAGAACAGAGTCGTGGTGACCACACTACACGCTTCTCTCAGCTTTTTTTATGTATATTTCCTTCTGGTCAGAAAGACTGTACATATTTATATGGGAATTGTAAATCGAGTGTTGGAATTGTGTGGGTGCACACACAAAAATATGTCTGTATTGGGTAAGTGTGGAATGGAAAAGAAAATGAAAAATGTCTCATTGATTTTTGTCAAAGCTCGTTGCTCTTTGCTTGCTCCACTCCTGCTTGCGTGGTGCTTGTGCTCCAGTCTCCCTTCTCAATTTGAGCTAAATTGACTTTCAAGTGTGCAGTCAAGTTCAGGAAAGAAATGATGTCGATGATGAGGCTTCTTGTTTCTGGAGAGCCATTTTTTTATTAAATAAATCTCCTTTCTTATATATTTCTTTCTCGAGGAAAGCAGAACCACTTGAGCAAGCACCCAGTGAATATTGGCAACGAACAAGGATTTTTTCAGGAAGAATGGATCAACGCGTATGTGCTTTCCTTGCCTGGACAGATTTTGTTTTTTTGAAGAGGATTTAATTCTTTACTCAGGTTGAATTGAAGAAAAAGATGAGATCAGTGTTCTAAAAAAATTAATAAACATTGAATTGAAATTTTTTGGAGAAAATCTCTGAAAAACAAGTGGGCATGTGGATTGTTAAAGAAAACTACGGTCCGTAACTCTTCACAGAATTAATTCTATCGAGTGGTCTGGTCACCACTTTTGTTCTTTTCCGGAAACTGACTTTGTCAGATGAATTTTTTAGTTTTCTTTGACTTTCCGGAACAAACTACGCAGCTGAGTTCTTCCGTACTCAAAATTCATATTGACAAGATTCCATTTCGTGTAATTTCCCTTCCCAAAAACCCTGCACTAATTAATGATGCGACCAGGCGCCGTAATATAAATTCTTAGACTTCAACAGTATTAATTTCCAATAGATGCATTTTCACGTTGCTAAATGAAGGACGGGTCGTTGATGAAAGACATCTTGGAAATGAAGATTTTGTTTCATATTCTTCGTAGTTTCCAGGAAGTTTGGTATACTTTGTGTCTACTTTTAATTATTGCGGAGATTATTTTATACCTCAACATTCGAAAAAGTAATTATCATATAGCAAATGTACAAAATGCAGAAAATCTACGATATTCCAAAATCAGCAGAATCTACAAAAATATATTAGTCTGCGAAAGCCGCTATTTAAATTTTGAAGAATTATAAATTCAACCTCCATGTTATATGTGTCTTTTCTTTAAAAATTTTTTTATGATAACCATCACCTTGTGTGCACTCTCATAACTAGATGGTTACGATGCAAGCTTACCCTAAATCATAGCCTGAGTCTTTTATTGTAATGTGTATAATCATGTAAGCATATGAATTGGCTTTTTCCAGTTTCTTACTTTGTTTCTAGATTCCAAAGTGTTCACATAATAATGAAGATGATGATAATAATATGTCGCATTTTCCAATCTGCGTCTGTTTTTGGATGTCTCATCTCTTGTATAAAAGTCAGAGCAACTCTGTTTGACATTGATTGTTTTTTGTTTGAAAGAGCGTATCTCTCTCTCTCTCTTCCTCTTCGTCGTCGTCGTCGGCGGCGGAGATCCTATCTATGAGCCTTTTCAAATGCAAAGTAATTTTTCTCTACACTGCTCGCTCGCACACAGCATGATGAACCGAACTAAGAAGAAAAGGAGCATGCTCGTCTGCATAAAAATATGTAGCAAGGAAGATTCTCGAAAAAATAATAATAATCATCATTGTTACCATTGTCATTTGGAATTGGTATGTGCACAAGAGGAAAAAAATAAATGAATAATAGGTATATAAAAAACAGGATAATGTAAGCTTCACTCCGGCTATTGTTAGCTGCATCATCGGTTTCATCTTGTCATTATCATTAAATTTTTTTTTATATTTTGAAAAGAGTCAAAGATTCGTATCAGACTTTTTTGTCGGAGGAGGTTGGTCGGAAAAGAAATTTTCCGGTGTCGCTCGTCACAACTGAATAAATGAATGAATAATAAAGTTTTTTTTAAAGTCAATCCTACATCAAATGTGGGCTACGATAAATTGTTAAACAGTTGGATTGCTTATAACAGATATTAACTCCTTAAACCGATTTTTGCCACCAAAGCGGAATCACGAAAGCATTTGCGGCATTGTGACACGAGGATAAAGTCCAATTCTTGAAAATATATTTCAGTCATTTCATTCAAATTAAAGAAGGTCATCTTGTGAAACGAGTAGCATGCGGGATTCGTGAGACCAGCCTCGTGCGCTATTCCTTGATGATTGAGCTTGCTATAAAAAATTAAATTAAAAATGAACTTTTAAAGATAGCAATGTCAGCAAAAAAAAGTGTGACAAGCATACAAAACACTCGTGCGTCACAGGAAGCACTGTCAAATTAGATATTTTGGAGTAATGTAATGCTTCAAGCTCAAGCTTCGCGTACCCATTGTTTTGTAGATAATTTTTATATATTTTAACGTTAACGCAAACACTTCAGTGTGACCATGATACGTAATCTCAGCTTCCTTTGGTTTGTGGGTGTGATCGAAAACACGTATATGGCGTCTTGGTTAGCAAAACAAATGTTTAGTTTCTCCTAACAAATTGTTAAAACTTAGAAGGTGTCTATTGTCCTAACTGAATAATGAATTGAAAGAATAGAAGATTATTTTAGCTTAAAGTTTCATATTAAAGCGTTTATAGTCTGGTTTTATTGCAATTTTGGACTTGCTTTTGTCGCAACGCGAAATTCAAAATTCTTTTCTTAAATTTAACGTACGCAGCACTACGACACGAGGAGACACTTGGTGCGCACGAAAAGTTTCTATAGTCGTCTTTCAAAGTATGAATGCTAGTTGTAGGCTCATACCGTTCGTGTTTATTATTTGGTGATCCAGTGTTTGAAATTTTAATGTGCAAAATTTAACAAATTCTTCTATTTTTTGGCACATTAATTACATACGAATCTATTACTTGCTCGCATCAGGTAAATCCACCTTTGTATAATTACCCAGTTTGGTTTGCAAATAAGTTACAGGTGTGTAGGTTATTGAAATGCGCGACTTTCAATTATTGGTAGTATGCCTAGATCAACAATTTGTTGATTAAAGTAATTAAATTTTTGGCATGAAATGTAAAAATGCGTCCTATTTTGTGAAACTTTCGAAATTCTCTAAATACCTAAAATAATACGATTGCACGTTGTTGTGTAGAGAACGTTTTTGTGCAAGGCTAGTTTGGTTTAGGAGTCGCACAGAAAAATTAATAGTTCAAGAATGTGTACGTCACTTCAGTTACGATTTCTCGTTGTTAAGGTAATTGTGTATAGATACTCGTGAGGGAAAAAAGTATTTTTAAATTTGCGACGATTTGTTAGTTTAAAGGCTTCAATTAAATAAATAATTTCGGCTGGAATTTTGCCATTATTAATTCCTTGAAAAAAAACAACACTACAAACTCCAATTTCCGAACAAATTGTGTGAAAGACTGAAACTCATCAGAATGTGTGCACACAGCAACCATTATGCACATACACAAACCCATTTCTCCTTCTCCGAATATCACATGCTCGATGAAATCCAAATCAGAGTAGTCCACTTATCACTGTCCCCTCGCCTCTCTCTCTCTCTCTCTGTTCCAAGCTTTTCTCATTTTCTAGTTGTACCAGTGTCCCATTATTACCATAATCAACATCACCATCATCAGTTAATAATCCTGTACAACACACCACCACCAACCAACCAAAAATCCAAACTTGAGGAAGGAGCACACACACATACGAATATGAATATCCACCCTGACTTTATGAACTCTCATTTTCTTTGGAAACGGAGAAAGAGAGAGAGAGAGAGAGGCAGAGTTGAAACATAATTATTTTCCTTCTGCGCCACTGCCCACATGATAATTAATGTCACCCGGCGGGTCATATATTTTCCCCGAATATTACAGTCATTATGTCAAAAAGTGTGAAACAAAGTTGATTATTATTACTTATGTTCCATAATGTCCCATCCACTCTCCACCATAAACTATTAAACACACACATACAAGCTCTCATTTTCTGGAAGCCTTGCCTCCAAAAATACTAAACTTAAATGTAAAAGTAGGAAAAAGGAGAAAACGAAGAGAAGATTTTCATTAAAAACAGGAAACGACGGGCCAGAGGAAATTGTGAAAACTACCAACATGCTAACTACCATGCCTCTACATATAAAAAATGTGGTGCTGGAGTCATTGTTATTATTACTTTTGATGATTTGCATGTCTTCTTTGTTAAAACACGGGACAACTTTTTATCATACTTTTCTGCTAATAATCCTAAATGGAACAATGTATTTCTAATAAGCACTACACACGTTAGTCAGTAAAAAACTTAATACCTAGCTATATATTATGCTCACAACAACAGAGTATTGAAATAACTGCAGTGGGTCCAAAATGTGTTCTCGCCATTTCGACAACTTCAAAGGGACGAAAGAAAGACGAAAAGAAGGAAACGGCAGTAAAAGCTAATTAGCAGTTTCATAGTTGAATTAAATATTTCATATGCCAATTTTACTTTCTGTGATTTAATCTTTTTCAATTGTACTGCATGATATCATAGAAACTGTACATAGAAAGATTGAAGATGACCAGAAGTCTAATTGAAATTCACTTAATGAGTGAAATATTATTAACGGTGTTTAGGTTACAAAATATTTTGCATTATGTGCATCTATTCCATTCCCAAATTCCGTGCTGTTTCATCGTCAATTTCCAATCATAAAATGAGCCAAGTGTATCCCCGTTTTTGAGTAAGTATCTATTTACGGAGTATCTAAAGTGGATACACCGCTCGCTCACCAACTAAAAAAAAAGAATATTATGTACGTGCCTGGCACGCATATTGGCCTCTTTTGTGTGCCTACTCTCTGAGACTCACACACACATACAAACATACATTAGATTATGGGAAAAAGGGGGAAATGTTAGACAAGGCACACTGTGCGCATTATTATAATAAACACTGGAGAAAAGAGCAACTAGAATTAATACAGTTGGACTCTGCTGTGCTCTCTCTCTCTCTCTCTCTCTTTCTTGATGATGATGATAATCATGAAGAAGAGTGGAGGACGAACTCTGAAAATGAAATGTCAACCGAATGTTATCAAAAGTTGATCAGGATTCATAATAAGAGACTCCTCCGCCAAGGATAGTTTTGTTTCTAATAATGTGTCCATAATTTTCTCCTTTTCTTCGCTCCAGTCCCGGCGACACTGAAATGGCTCACGGAATGATAATGAAAATGAAATGATGACGATCAAGAAAAAGCTTGTGCTTGTGTGTGTTTCTCGGCTCTGATGAGACTTTCATTTTGTTTGCCTCCACGCACGCATGGTTAGTTAGGGAAAATAATAATAATAAGGAATAAAAGGCTGGATATTAGTTAAAGATAATTTTATTCAGGACATGTAGTATTTATGGAGCACACTACCTCCAACGCTTCATTACTATGCACAAACAAATGTTTAATCCTTGACTTGTACATTAAATAGTCACTACACAGTAGTCAGAGCCCCACACCAAAAATTTTGTGCACCTTCTTCCTCTGAATAGAAAACAAGATAAACAAAAATTATTGTTGTGTGCGAAGAATATATATTCATTCACAGTGCTCGTGTAATCATTGTCGTGAAAAGGAAAACATTTTCATCTTCGTCAAGCCCAAGCTTTTCTCTCTTCACAGTTCTGTTGAAAGGAGGAAATGAGAGAAAATTTTCAGCTGAAGCTCAAGAAGTACACACACATTAACAACAATAATGACAAGGAGTAGTTCTCGTGTGCTCCAGAAAAGCAAGTTTCTTTTAATGAATAGTTTCCTCTTCTTCTCTCTCTCTCCTTCTTCTGCATCCACTCAAATTTGCATAGAAAAATATAACTTCAAGTGGAGGATATAAAAACAGATGAAAATCTTTCCTTTTCCCTATAGTTCACACTTCACTGCACAATATTATATTTATGCGCACACTTCCCTTCTATCCTTCTCCTACATTTATTTTTCTTCTGGAAAGAGAGTTTTCCTTCTGCGCATAATTTTCTTATTTCTTGTGTCCAATAATAAATGCCTCCGTGTATTACCACGAAGCTTCCTCCTTGATTTCCTTTTTCCTTAATTAACTCGAAAAAAAAAGAAAATCGTATTGAATCGAATCTAAATGAGGTTCTTAAGAAAAGAAACGAGAAGAAGCAGCGCTTTTTCCTCATTTTCCCTTTTATAGTGTTTTCCCCTTTTTTTCTTCTCTGGAGCCTCCTTTCCTTGCATGCAAATTACTAGTTACTGAAATTTTTCTATTTATTTTAGGGAAGAAATCATTAATATGTAGCGTGCCATGTGTGTTTGTGCGCAGAACACACACACACAAGTTCTGCTTATTTTTTTCTGGTAAAGGCTGACGATGACGACAAATGACTGTGACAGGATGAGATGGAGCAAAAACTTGTATGCTAATGGCTCTCCCAGACACTCTGATTAATATTATATTATAGACACAAATACACACATATACGTATATGTAGGCACAAGATTTTTCTGGCGAATATGGAAAGCACATACACACACAAGTTTTTTTTCTCCTTCTTTCAGACTTTTCATCAAATTATGGATAATATGCTAAGCACATGTAGAATGTGTGTGTATATAATTTACTTTTTCTTCCTTTCCTCCGTGCACCATATAAATACTAGCATATTAAAAAATATTTTCTTGGTGTGTGTACACGACGCGAGCATAACAACATTAAAAGCGCTGAAGACAGCAAGATTTTTTTGTCGGAAGAGAAAATGAGAAAAAGAAAAACTCCTTCATTTTCATATTTCCTCTTTTTTTCTTCTTCTTCTGCTCCGTCCAAAGCAGCCAGTCGCGAGAAAAAAAAGACAAATAAAAAAAGAAGAAAATTTAATGAAAGGCATGCATGTATTTAACATGTGTGATGTGTGTGAATGGAAATATGTTCGAGGAGAAAATTTTTCTTCGTGCCATGCTGCTCTTAACGTCAAGTTGATTTCTCATTAAAAATTAGTTGTTTTTTCGGGCTTTTATTAAACATGGGAAAAATATGTTATTATTAATAGACACACAAGGGTAGAAAAAAGTCTTATCATTATGTATGCTTGCATGCGCATAATCACATCACGAGTTGAGCATGTGAGTGAGCACAGAAAAAAACATATCTTCTTTTCCTTTTAATATTCCGAGTTAAAGTTGACTCGAGCAAGATAAAAATCGCTTAACTGTCCCAAGGACACGCGTGCTCATTTTTTTCTCTTCTTCTCGGGAAGGCGTGATGGCTCCACACTGATCAATTTTAATTTCCATGGAAGCATTAACACGTTGTCTTTTTGGTAGTATAATTTTTTTCATGTGGAGACAGTGTACCTTGTCGCCAGACAGAGGACGCATAACATTAGTGAACACATTTTATCCTATTGATTATGCATTATGGAGGTGACGATAAAAACAAGAAAGGATTTTTTTTTCAAGAATGATGGATACTGGATATAGCAAAAAGCACATGTGTGGAAGAAACCTGGAAGATTGTGTAATCGACTTTTTTTAGTTAGGGGAACTTAATTCAAAAGTCTAGTGACATTGTAGAAATTTGAGATTAAATACGGATATCAGTGAGTTGACGCAAAAAAATTGAGACAATTTAAACTTTTTCAGTTCCTTGCAAAAAATTATCTTGAGTACTTTGGACGTTGTAAACTTCATTCTTGCGTAAATCGAGGTAAATATATGATCAGATGATTGGACAAATGAATGTTTCTTCAGTTGCTGTCAGACTGCGAATGGAACATCATATTTGGAGGTAGTGCCTGAGATTGGAGTAGCAGGTCGTTTCATCATTAAATTGTGACCGACAGGATTATTCTTATTAATATTAAAATAAGCAAAGTAACCTCAGACAAGATTTTTTAAAGGAATCTGTGAGTGGCTGACACTTGAAAAAAAAATATTATTATTTGCTAATCTGAACACAGCAGCTGGTATCAGCTTCGATATATTATACGTTCCTTATCGCAAGACAAAGACCATCCACGTTTCATATTCACTATCACCAGTCTCCACATTCATTTTGGAGAAGGCAAAACAAAATAGTTTTTTTTGCCCATGTCACCACCACCACCGTCACAGCAGATAACTTGCTGCGTCGCCTAAAATTACATTTTTTAACTGGCATTACCCATCTTGCGAAATGTAAGCACTCTGGAAGCTTCGAGAACAAAAGTTTCACCATATCCATTTTTCACAGGAAAGGCACATGAAACAAAAAAAGTCACCACCTCACGTATATGTATATATATGCACACATACATCACATCAGATCGAGAGCAATCTCGCACCTCATAATTAATTCATACTCATAAGACTCCATTTTCTTCACACAAAGTGTCAACGTGAAAAGCAGCGAGTGAAAATGAGGAAAATAAAGGAGCCCAGATGAAAGGAACTCTTTTCCCGTATTTTGCAAAATGAAGTGTACCCATCTTTCCTTTACCCGTCTGCGACAACATCAACTGCAACATCGCTCCACAAAATTTTTTTTCTTAAAGAAAAAGGAAATGAACAGCGCAGCAGCCAAAAATACATTATCTTATATTATGCACACGTCCATTATACACGCACAATATTTTTTTTAGAAATATATATATATATATATTTCATTATTACATTTTCATCATCGTCACAGCCACCACCGCGTTTCTTTTTCTCATCATCAGCATAACAAACGTCGCTCTGCTCCACATAAATTTACTCGTGAAACGCGGAAAAAATGAGTGAAAGAGAAAAAAAGTGGGAGGAGCGTATCCCAAAAAAAACCTTCTTTTTTTCTCTTGTCTTTTCTCTAAAAAAAGTAAATGAGAAAAGATGGAAGAAAAGGAGATTTTTATTCTGGACGGATTTTTTTTTGAGACTATACACCGCTCCTTTTGTAATTCATAGTTCTTTAGAATTATAATGAACAAAATTTTTTGTTCGGAGCAGGGAAAAAAATATGAGAATGAGGGAAAGAACAAAGAGCATGGCTCTTGGTAGTACTTTTCATCATAATCATCATCATCATTTTCGCCATAATGAACAACAACGTTTTTCATCGTCGGAGTCCTCATTATCATCAACATGGCCTTACCTCTTCCATTTTTACTTTTTTGATGAGAAAGAGAGAAAGGAAGAAGTTGCTAGCTTGTTTTCGGCTTTTTTTCAGTCAAAAGTTATTGTGCTGCGAAGCTCAGCTTTTTTTGTAATTACTTCCTGCCAGGTAGAAAGGCACAAATGAGCACTCCTCTTTATTCCTAGTCACTTTCATTCTTAAATAATGGCATCATCATCATTATCATGGGAGACGTATTATCAAGAAAGCTCCTCATATATATATTTTTTGGAAGGAAAGTATTATTGCTACTGAAATTTCGCAGGAATAATGAAAAGATCAAAAAAGGAAGAATATAAAGAAAATTTCACCAGCCTTTTTTTGTGCTCCCTCTCTTACATTTCTTCTAATGAATGGGTATGTTGTCATCATTGATTATTATAATCATCAAAAAAAAAAAAACAGAAATCCACATTTAAAGAGTTGTTACCAGAAACTTTGTAGTGAATCCTAAGTTTGAAGACATACTAGTAAGCCACCTGGCACTGGTTCACTAGCACGAAATCGGAAGCAAGGAATGCAACTGCGTCAGAGTCATACTTAATGTTCTTAACTTAATGTTCATTCCCATAACTCCAGCCTTAGCATTTAAGTGGTGAAACTGAAATATTTTAGTGTCGTACATAAGATTTCAAATACTTTTACCGCATTATTGCAACAGGAATAGATAGAGAGGACTGTTGAAGACAAGGCATAGTGTTGACACTCATTTCTTAGATTGCTTGCAAAACTGTCTTTCTTATGCCATGTGAAAATAATCTTCTCTCCAAGTAATTATTTGACCACAATTATGCAATTTGTTTCGGGCCAGTATAAGGCAATCTTAAAAAGATCAATTGCTACTATCACAAGTTCATGAATTCTTGATTGTTCGCGTGGAGAACATCGACGGTCGATTTGGGTTCAGAGGTTTGCTAACAGGAAGGAATATTACAAGCTACTGAAAGTGGCAAGAATTTAAAAAAAAAAATTGAATAATTTTTGGAGTCATCTTCCAAAATAATTTGAGGCTCGATCGTATACGTTCCTTGATCAGTTCACATAAGATAATTCTTGCCAGCAACTATGAAATATTCTTTGGTCGTCATTTCTAAACATGAAAACAGAATTTTCTAATCATAACCGACTTCTCCACTTTCGTGGATTATTATTCTCCCTAATTCAACTGCGGCGACTTAATGACAATGGATCTTACAGTAATTGCTGGCGGGAGTATCAACACAAAAGTTGTAAGGCGTTCTCCTATTACATTCTCAACTACGACAAGTTACTCGTTGGAAAAAGAAATTATGTATTTAATTTTATAATTGAGATATTTTCGATTCTCGATCTAACGCAAAAAATTGATGCTGCAATTTTTTGTGTAAATCACTTAAACATTGTTGATAATACCAAACCTATGCATACCGGATCCTAGTACTGATAACCACCCAAACGACATTCTTTGAAAAGAGTCCGCAACAACAACGTAAAGAAACTTTAGTGAGAAAGCTATAGAGCTTCGTTGGCGTAGCTGGGATAGCTCACGCCATCTGAGTTGAGAAGGAAGAGGTTCATGAAGAAGTGATGCAGCTCACCCTCCCTCTCTTGAAAAATGAGTTTCGACAACCGTTCTTTTTGTTTGGTTGGAGCTATGATGAGAACAAAATATTATGGAAGCGTCAGTTGAGTGGTTGAGCATAATATTATTTGAAATGGATTTTTGCATATAGCCACTATGAACTCATTATTATTTTGCAATCGATCCAATTTCACATTGCAGATTCTTTGGGTAGGTCATCTGGCATTAAATTTTTCTCGAGGTTGGCAATGTGGTCAAGTCAGGTTACTTTAAAATTAAGTGCAAAAATATGATTTTCTTCAATGCAGCAACTAAATGGGTAATAGAAACCAACAAAATAATTTTGCTAAGGTGCACCAGCATAATAACCTTTTGTTTGCATGAGACACCTGGACACATTAGATTAAATCCGAACATTGCAACACAGATGGTAGCAACTTTTGAAATTAATTCGTTCATTTTGACCTCGGTGAAAAGGATGATGGTAGAACATAGTTTCTTAAAATAAAATTGCTAATTTTTGGAACGGCACTACTAGTGGTGCCGCCTGTGAATCCAAAGATAATTTAGTCTTAGCCTGAACAAGTTGATACTTCTTTTTGTAAAAAAATAGCAATGGAAAAGGTGTGCCTGAATTGTCTTCGGTTGACCCAAGGAAGCATTTAATAAACATTTTAAAAATATATAAAAGAAATTACCATTTTAACAACAATTTACATGCATGTTGGGTAGCCATTTTTATTATTTTTCTTGTCTCCCATGTTAATATAGATTTTTCTTGCTCCTGGAATTATATTCTTGCTAGTCTTATCAGCAGAATGTAACAACTAATGTAATCCCGGGATCATCATGCATGACGCATAAATTTTCGGGGAAGGCTCTCTTTTTTTTTCAAAAAGTCATAAAACTTCACAAAATAAAAAGTTCAGGAGTGAATCCCTTTTTTCTCTAAATTTTTTTACCCTTTTCTCTTAAAGAAAAAAAAAGTTGATAATGAAAGTTCGCGTAATGCACACGTACACATCTCTCACAATTTATTTTCATTCTTTTTTTAGAAAAAAAAAATACTTGAGATTCCCTCCTCAGCAGGAAGAAGACGAGGAAGCACCAAGGAAAAAAATATAATTTCACTAGAAAAAAAAAATAAAGTCACCTCTTTTTCCTGGTCTCCTCCTCTTTTTTCCTTGTATAATTCTCCCTTTTTTGAATCTCATTGAAAGGGAAGTTGAAATGAAAGTAATAATATTGAAATTGAAGTTAACTTACTTTTTTTCATGTACATTATCATTAATGCACACACGCGCATATAACGTAGTATCTTCCAACATATCCTTCTCATTTAAAATGCACATGTAAGTAATATCATCTTCTTGTGATGTTCGAGAAGGGAGTAAAGTGCTCCTTTTATTTTTTGTTGGTATGACCGACACGGGTAAAAAAAAGATAATAAGAGCGGATGTAATTGCAAAGCGAGTGTCTCTGAAAAAAAAACTCGGAGGCGAGAAAGGCGCGTATGAGTTTTGATTGAGAATTTAAATCGCTCCTATTATTCCCTTCCCCATCAAAACTTTTTTTTTGGATATAATTTTAAACTCGAGAGAAGTCATACGACTCTCCATTTTCTTCCATTCTTTTTCATTTTCTCAACTCATCTCCCTTTCCTCCTCTCGTCCGCGCTGTTTTTAACAACTTTTTTTCAGAAGAAGAAAAAAAAAGAGAATGAGAAATGAGAAGGAAAAGAGTAAGTACATCCTTCTTTTTTTTCTCCCCGAGTTATTATTATTACCACACATGGAAAAGAAGAGAAAAGAGTATGTGTGTGTGCACACATTATGCAATGGCTTTTTTTCTCTCTCCGTGTGTGTGTGCAGGAAAAAAAAGAATAACATGGAGACGTACTTAGTCCCTCTCATTTTCTCTCTTTTCTCTCTCGGTACAATTTTCATTACGAGTACTGCTCCATAATAAAAAAAATATAGAGACTGAAGGAACAAAAAAAGGAGAGAGAAAGAGAGATGAGAAGAAAAGGGTGTGATACGGCGATGCGGTGGGCGAGAAAAAAAACGGTTCCTATATACAATATATATATTTAGATAAGTATATACACACACTCACTTTTTTCCTACTGCGCACTTATCCTCCGCGTTAGTTAGTAAAGTAGTTATTCGCTTTGCTTCCCTCTTTTTTTTCCTTAAAAAAATGGATCATATAATGTATGGGTGCATGTGTGAGTGTGTGTACACATATGAGAGAGAGAGAGAGGAAAAAGAGAATGAGAGCTCATTTGAATCATTATTGATTTCATCTAAGAGAATTTCTTCGTGATTACTCACCAGCATTCCCTTGTCGCCTCTTCTCCTTTTCTCTTTCTCTCTCTCTCTCTTACACATTTTCCCTTTTTTTCTCTCTCATTTCAGACTTATTATTATCGTTTTTTTGGGAGACGAACATACATATATGCACACACACACACACGAGGTATATAGTTACCCTTTTTTTCCAGAAAAAATAAAATAAAATATACTCACACTTCTGAATTTACTTATCTATCTTCTCTCTCAAAAAAACGAAGAGAGAAAAAGGAAAAAAAGTAATGTAGTTAAGCAGAGTATTTTTTGTAAATACAAAAAAAAATTCTCTCGGTACGTACGTACATTTTAAATGGATTTGGATATATGAGCTTTTTTTTGAAGGAAGAAGAAAAGAGGATGCTCGGAGAAAATGCCTTGGCTCCTAGCTATACTCTCTCTCTCTACCATGCTGTTTGCCGGTGATGATGATGATGATGTTTTTAGTAAAAAATGTAAAGTAGAAATTGAAGTTAGTTGTTCAAGTACGTTGGAGAGAAAAAAAACTCATTTAAATATAAGCAGATGAGGAGAGGAGTATAAATGGAAGTACTTAGTTACATACATGGAGCAGGTTCCATATATGTGCATGCTACTTTCCTTGGACCTTTTTTTTCTTTATTCCTCTGAGCAATCAAAATGAGAAATCCTTTTGATTTTAATGGAGAAAGTATAAAAAAAGCTGATAATGTAGACGTTTGCCGATAATTCCACATGTGTGTGTTTTTCTCTCAAGTACCTAAAAAATTGAGTGTGCCATGCACACAAAAAATGCACCACCTCCATCTTTCTCCTTCATCTGGGTTTTATATTTTCCACCCACCGCACCACCACCACCACCTCCATTTTTATTTTTTTTGTAATCATAATGGAAGTAATATTACTGGAGAAAGCAAATAAACCTCATCAGGACGGCACAAGGCTGGGCTGGCGAGAGAAGAGGAGAGCGATCAAGCGGAGAAATATTGATGTGAGTACTTTACTTACTTATCCTCAAGTAAGTACGTTATCTTTGATGCATTCATTAGAAAAAATACCACCATTTCTTCCTTTCTTTTTTTTTCTCCCCAAAAACTAGTCTCTCTTGAAGCATTCTCACTACTACTCAGATGAATGAAAATGTGGTGGTGCGAGAGTTTTTTGGAGCACAAATAAAAAGCTTCCACATTAGTCCTCGTCATTCCGTTTTTTTTTCTTCGCTGATCATCATCAGCACCACCCTCCTGGCTTTTTTCTCTCTTGATATTCTTTCAATTTTCATACGAGCATTTTCACTTAACCATTTTTATTATGTTTTTGTTCACATGGAACAAAAATCAAGCCACACCAACCACCTCCAACCATCAACCCTTTGAGGCATACATGGAACAAAAATTTATATATTGTTAATACCATTGGATTAGTTAGGAAGCGTATTCTTTTCCGGGATATAAATAACGTAATGTTTTTAGAGGCAAAAATCATGATCATCATCATCATCTGAGCACCTTCATCCAAAGTCTTGAGTAAAAAAAGCTATCCCGTAAAAATAATAAGAAAAAAAATCACAGGAAAAAAAACACGACGAGTACTTTTCTTTTAGAGAAAAAAAGAATTGATCATGATGACTGGCAACCTTCTAAAGTTTCCATTTTCTCTTGACTTCACTATTGTACTCGGCAATGTGTTTGGGTATCCTTCATGCCGTTGACTTAGAAGAACATTAAGAATATGAACTAAGCACCAGCAGCACAAAATGAATTAAAAAGTGCAGGAAATCATCTGCAAACTAAGATAGTTCATTTTAAGGCTTATTGAGAGGATATAAATTTTATTTATTATAACAGTACAAGCTTTCATCTGCTCTCCGCAGACATCTGCAAACTGTTAATGATTGAGT